>NDXB01013672.1:44422-64251 GCA_002631895.1 Agapornis roseicollis
GGGGGGGGGGGGGGGGGGGGGGTTGAGTGAACGTGCTGCCTGGCTGGGTTCAAACTACAACACAGAGTCAGCTTTTTATTTCTTTACAGCATAAGCATCTTTATTATGACTGCCAACTGATGCAGTGAGATCTAATGTATTTTTTTTTCAGCAGTAAAAACAAAGATTCAGAAGCTACTTATGCTATGAATGAAATGGTGAAAACATAATTTTCTAAAACCTATTTATTCATAAGTTTCAACTATTCTCTATATACGGAAATCTCTGTTGTGTAACACATAGCGAACAGGCTTCTAGGAATCCTGTATATAAGAAAGCTGTGCGATGAAAAAACTGGGGAAGGGATCTTGTTTGCAGCTTCCCATTTTTATATATAGATCAATCCACTACATTAAAACTTTTAAAAAGCATATATAAAAGTTTGCACTGCTATATTTTAATGTAAAATTACTAACTAAAGTTAACATAGATGTAAAAACAGGAGCATAGACAGCTGTCTTGAATTACAAAGAATCTTTGCTTCACAGAGCATTTCAGTGGGACATGACCAGATAAATACAATAACTATGAGAACTTTTAAAACATGGCTTTTTATTGGCAGGTTTTGCAGAGGCAAGATATCCAGATGGCACTAGAAAAAGCACAATGATGAATCAAGCCTTCAGAATGCAATATTCATCATGGTATCAGATATAGCAAGTTTTGCCAACACCTGGTAATCAACAAATTATTCTTTCAGTAGAGCCATTAAATGGACTAAACAGAAACTGTGGGATACCTATGAACAAGGTCTTCAGCTGAGAAGAACGTCTGGTTTTCTTTTCTTCCAATATTTATAAATCACAGCACACAAACCCACCAAAATATAAATTTAAAAAGAAATGCTTAAAAATATAATTTAATACAATAATTAACTGAAGATAAAGTTTCAGTGGGGAAAAAAGTAGTTATTACAAGAAAATGCTTCAACTGAATATCCCTGAGCACACAAATGGGAAGTAAGTGTCCAGTTCTCACTGGCTTATATTTATGTTCCTTGAAAAAGAAAGTTTATTTGTCTTTCTTTATTAACTTTGATTTGTAACCTATATAAGCACAATAATTAGGAAGAGTATTTCTATGAAATGCAAAACAGTAAAGAAGCTTTGGTATGGATATCAAAATGTTTTTTACAGTTCTCAACTATTATGTCACATAAAATATTTTTATTTCATATTTCAGTTTATCACCACTGCCATTTTGCTTCAAAAAATAACTGAATATTATTTAGACCTCTTTTTGTGAAATGTTATTTGAAATATTGTGGAAGCTCTCCAGAAACAAAAAAAAATATTAAAAATAGTAGCCTATTTCATCACATTATTCAGTTTATTGCAGTTTCAAAGTACATAGAATAATTCCTGTGGACAAAACTACTGGATGTTGTAGATTTTCTCAGTGTCCCATAACTGGACATGAATTTCAGAATTTTATTAAGATACCAATTTTCCATTACAGAAAACTAAATGATACTGCTGTATCTCAGTTTGTAGACACAGTGCAGACAGCAATCTGCTTTCCAATGTATGAGTCCACCCAGAGTCCCAGAGAAGTGTTGTCAGAAAAATTGTCATTTCATGGTCTGCCCAACTTAAAACAATGATTACCAGCACCCCCCCAAAAAAAAATCCCAGCTAGGCAATTCCAAGAAGTTAATGATGTGGCTGTGCTTTCCTTTTTAGTGTCCTTCCAGCTGGCTGAACAAGCATATTCTTTTACTAATGTATTTTCCCACTTTATCTACTTGAAGAAGACAACTTATTTTTTTTTTCTGATTAAACATATTTAATTAATACTTCTGAATTATTTTGTTTAATTTATGTGCAGTCATGGTTTAAACCCAGCCACACAGCTCGTTCACTCACTCAACCCCCCTTTCTTGCCCTCCCCTGCTTCCAGAGGCATGGGGAGGAGCATCAAAAGAATGCAACTCCCACAGGTTGAGATAAGAACAGTTTAGTAACTAAGGTATAACACAAATCACTACTGCTACCACCAATAATAATAATGACAAAGGAAATAACAAAGGAAGAGAACACAGCATCTCACCAACCACCGACAGATAACTCACGACACCCCACCCCACTCAACACTGACCGAAATACCTCCTCCAACTCCACCAGAGCACTAGCCTTTCTGGGTAACTCTCAGTTACATCCTGGGCATGATGTGCTATGGTATGGAATACCTCTTTGGTCAGTTTGGGTCAGGTGCCCTGTCCCTGCTTCCTCCCGGTCTCCCCTCCTCCCTGCCAGAGCATGAGACTCACAAAGTCCTTGGTCAGAGCAAAACATTCGAGTAGTAACTAAAAACATTCCTGTTATCAGGTTTGTTCCCAATTGAAAGTCAAAACACAGTGCTGCACCAGCTACTAAGAAGAAGAAAAAATGACTGCTACTGCTCAATCTGGAAAATATTGTACTGCTAGCTTTTCATTCTGGTTAGAGAATACAGTAAAAGGAATACTCTATTACACATAATACAAAGGTGCATTATTCCATACCTGACTGCTAATCCAAAGATTTCTTAATTTCTTTTTTTTAAATTTACATAATTGTTTTGAGAACTGTTTTGTTCCTCATAGCAAAAATATCCAGTCCCTTTATATGTTAGCAGTCATTAGGTTTCTATTTCCCTTCTATTTCAACTAACCATGCTGTAACTGGAATCAATTGAATAATTCACATACTTAAAATTTCATCCTATCTATTATCTACATTAATTTAAGACAGGAACCCTTTATAAACAGTAAGTCTATTTTAACTTTGATCAAAATGAATCAACCTCTAAATGTCAAATCTCTTAACTGATTATTAAAGAAACTTAGATTAAAAACTAAGGAAAAATATCTAAACTTCTGAGGTCTCACACAACATGGATTGTATCACACCACAAAGGTTTAGAATAGAGGTTGAGCTAAAAGAAAACAACCAAAAAATTAAAATTAGCAATATACTAAGAAAGAAAAGTACTCAGATACTGTCTATCATCATCATAAAAAGCCTTCATATGTCTTATTTCAGTTATTTGATTCAGCTTTATAAATTCAGCTCAAGGTAGCAAATTAGAAACATATCTATGTGCTTTCAAGTACACTGTAATGATTAGACCATTAGGTACACAGATTTTTTCTTCTTGACAGGAGAATCATACAAGATTACAATAGTCTAGAAGAAATATTTCCCTTTACAAAAAAGTAAGAAAAGCAATAGTTGTATAGATAACACAAAGAGGAATTTAGAATTCCAGCTAGTTGCTTCTAGTTCTCTCCTGTTAAATGCAATAACAAAAAAATTAGACAATAAATAATTTATTCTGAATCAGATATGGTTACAAAAATTTTGCCGTAGTTGTGGTTCAATCCCAGCTGGCAAGAAAAATTACCTTGTAGCCACCTTTTCCTGCCAACCCCAGGTGTGATGGGGAGGAAAGTGGGAAAACATAAACCCATGGGTTAATTTCAGTGTAATAATTGTAAAAAAATAAAAATATTATTATGATGATGATCATTATTATGATTATTTAAAAGGAAAAAGAGAGAGAAGAATAAAACCCAAGGAATACCAGTGATGCACAATGCAATTTCTCATCACCCACTTACTGATACCCAGACTGACCCAAGCAGCAATAGACCCCTTCCAGGTAACTCTCCCCAGTTTATATACTGGGCATGAATTGATATGGTATGGAATACCACTTTGGCTAGCTTGGTCCAGCTGTCCTATCTGTTTCTTTCTGCCTTCTTGTGCCTCTCCTCACTGACAAAGCATGGGAAGCAGAAAAGTCCTTGATTCTATCCCAGTTGAAACCACGATCATCACTTTCTTCAAGTGGGCTATGTAACACATGCCAAAAGAATGAAATTATGTTTGGATTTATGTAGCTGCTCAGGAAATCTTCACAGGTTATTAATTCTCAGGATGTTAGCTAATAATTTTCAAGGTTAAGAATTCATTCACTACCTTCGTATTATGCTACTGCTCAACTGGAAGAATTTTATTTCCCTCTGCAGCATCAGGTGCTAGCTGTTGCTAGGCAGATAGTTGGACTCGTAAGGCACTGGTTTGTTCTGCTTTATCCACCTATATGTTATGGTACCATTGGCTGAGGTACACAAGTAATCAATTCAGAAAAACAGTTTAAGAAAAGAATTTCTAACTGAAATGAACTTATTGTAAAAAACAGTTCAGATAAACATGCTGTGTTCCCTACTAGTTACCCTAATCTGAGAAGTTAGAATGGCCTGATGTATTATGTAAATAATGAGAGCAGGTACAGTAACAAACAATACAGCAGGGCATTTAATTTGTTTCCGTGAATCATTAAAATCACCATACACCACCTGGCATTCATTTCAATCAAGTCTGAAAATCCTCCACCTACTTTCTTTGCCATTTTATTTATACAGTCCACTGAGTCTTAAATTTTAGAAGATCAGTCACCGAGGTATTGATTTAAAAGAGGTATAAAAACGAAATCTGAATGAACGCATCAGACTTGTTCATAATACATGGTCAGTTTTGGGGAAGAGAAATTGTGAAATGACATGATGTTGAAGAAACAGTTAGACTTTGACTCGGATAAAACAGATTATGCTAGCAACGAATCAATAATAGAGCGGAGTGTTCCATTTCATGCCTTTTGCAACAGACAGATGCAGAAAGGTAGTGTGGATGATACAGTCCCATCAAAATTCTATTTTCTAAGCTGAGCAAGAAAATAAAAATGCATGCAAGCTCCAAAAGAAAATGGCGTTTATATATGGAGCTGCAATAGTTACTATCCTCAAAACCAAGTTCCATTTGTAATTGCATACTGCTACCCACTACATTTGATGAAGATGTATTTTCACAGCAGGAAGACTCTACAAGTAGTAAAATAGTTGCAAGAATTAATTACCTACACATAACAAAAAATGACCTGCTTCACTAGCAAGCTACATTTCTTTATTAAACTGGAAAAAAGTTGGACTGATTTTTCTTTATTATATTCTCTCTCTCTCTTTCTTTACTGCCACCCTTCCCCTTTAAAATTTTGTGCCAAGACAAGCTTTCGGCAGAATTTTATGCAGAAAATAAGAAATAAGGTGGAAATGAGTCAATTAAACTTGAACATAACCTCTTCAAACACATTATTCATTCCTACCCTAAAGACAGCTTCATCCATTCCATCTCCACAAGTGTGGTGAAATGATCCCGTGTGTTCTGACTGGAGAGTATGGAACTCTGGGGACAGGTGAGCAGTCGACAGAGAGTTTGTGGGTCAGGGTTAAAGGGAGAACAGCAATGGGAGACATAACTGTGGGGATCTGTTACAGACCGCCTGATCAAGAGGACTCTGTGGATGAAGCACTCTACAGACAGATAGGAAAAGCCTCACACTCGCAGGCCCTTGTTCTCATGAGGGACTTCAACCACTCTGACATCTGTTGGAGCGACGGTACAGCCCGGCACAAGCGATCCAGGAGGTTCCTCGATTGTGTGGAAGACAACTTCCTTCTGCAAGTAATAGAGGAGCTGACAAGGAGAGGTGCTGTGCTTGACCTCGTGCTCACCAACAGGGAATGGCTAGTTGGAAATGTGATGCTCCAGGGCAGCCTTCGATGCAGCGATCATGAGATGGTAGAACTCAAGATCCTCAGGACAGTGAGAAGAGCATGCAGCAAACTCACTTCTGTTTTCTTTTTCTTCTTTCAAACTTCAACTTCTGTTGAAGTCCAGAGTAGACTTTGGCCTCTTCCTGAACCTTCTTAGTAAGGTTCCATGGGAAATAGCCCTAGAGGGCAGGGGGGCCCAAGACTGTTGGCTGATATTCAAGGATCACAGGCTACAAGCTCAGGAGTGTTGCATCCCAACCAGAAGGAAGTGCAGCAGGAGGGCCAGGAGACCTCCTTGTATGGATAAGGAGCTGCTGAGGAAACTTCAAAGGAAAAAAGATGCTTATAAAAGGTGGAAGCAAGGACAGGCCTCCTGGGAAGAACACAGGGCTTTTGTCCAGGAAGCTAGGGACCAGATTAGGAAAGCTAAGGCTCAGGTTGTTTTTTTTGTTGTTGTTTGTTTGTCTGTGTGTGTGCGCATGTGTGCCTATTTTTCCATCAAGCAATAGGAAACAAAAAACAAGTTCTCAATTATCATTAATAATGGGTGGGATTGGAGAACTTGGTGCACAATCTAATTTTATTCTGCCTCAAAGGCAGCAACATCTGCAGAACATCTTTGATATCAGAGACATTTCCTCTCAGAGACTTATAAACTTGGCCATGAAAGGAAAAATCCTCAAATAACATAAAGCTCCACTTCAGATAAAATGATGAGAATTAGGCCTGTAACTTTCCTTTTCCATTTGAAAAATTTGGTCTTCAGTCTAATTTGTTCCTGATTCTACAAAATATCACAGCAGTGTTTGTCTTTAGGAAAATACAAACCAAGACTTTAAAACTTTGTTAGGTTATGGTTTTGGCAATAAATTCTGATTTACAGTATTTATACCAGAATAAATTAAGAATTTCCACTAAATTATAGACATTTTTCATTTAACAGGCAAACACTGACAAATTTCTGTATAATGTGGGTGAAAAAGGTCACTTCTGAGCAGTCTATATCGAATACAATAACCAAAAGTGTTTGCAGATCAGTAATTTAAGTTGTACTTTTCCAAACTGAAATTTTTCAAATTGAGAGCAAGAGGCTGTTACTGTAAAATGAAGGATTTCAGTTGAACTGGAAGAGAAACCCCAAAGTCAAGGACCTTTCCTTGAAACTTTTCTATTTCAACTCTGCTGTAAAGCATGGAAAATCTGTTTGAACATAAGTAGAATCAAAAAAAAAAGTATTATACAGGAAGACAATATCTCGAAGTAGTATTCAAGGGTTTTAGAATAATCATGCAATTATGTAATTAGTAAGAAGCTTGCTTATCATGGCCCTAGTCATGTTGCTGGTTGGTTTTATAGCCATAAGCTGTCATAACCTTCAGGCTTCAAGTTCTTCAGCAGCAACAGGTATTTCTTTTGTAAAGCAGCTAATGGATTTCCAATGGTACATAAATTAATAAACAGACAAACAAAACCCCCACAAACATATTCAAAAAAGCCACCATTCAAATTGCCTATTTTTCAAACATAAAAAAAAAAAAAAAAAAGGAAATGGAAACTTAAAATCCACTTCTTCAAAAGCCAGACACCCAAAGCCCCACCTAAGACTTCTGGATTGTATTCTGTTTGTATGTAGTGAGGTAAGCGATTTAGAAAATTGCAGCTCTCTACTAAAATTCACTGGCAAATGTTTCCTATCACATGATGGAGATTATCTGCGTGATTGCAAAGTACCATTTTGTCTCCTCTCAGTTCAAGACCTGAGATCATGCCTTCAGATTTTCATTCCCATACTTCCAAAATCATGGATACATCACTGCTATGGATTACACAGGGAACTGCTAACTTTTAATGAATTTTTTTTATTTTGCTACCATTATTTTGAATGTTATCACACACATACTATATCCAGTGTAGAGGTCCCTTCCAACCTAGTGATTCTGTGATTCTGTGATTTCGTTACTGGCTTTTACAGTTTTTACTTCTTGACCTTTGTATGATTTTTCTTTTGTAATACTTTCCTGGAGTCCACAATTCTCAAAGTACTGATACTTTATAGCACTTAATATGCTCATAGCAGACTTCTTATCACTGTTGCTTCCCATTCGGAATTCAAAGAACCTGTGCAAATCATGTGGAAGTCTCACCTAGTATAAAAACACCTTTCGTTACGACACACTCTTGGATAAGCATCCAAGTGGTTACGTGCCAGGTACAGGAAGATGCCTGTCTTTTTGTTGCTGCTTACAAAATAATAAATAAATAAATAATGAACTAGCCCAAGGCAGATCATATGCTTGAAGTTTAAAAAAAACTGTAATTGAAAACAGAGTTTTGTAATGGAAAAGTGTCAGACAAACATAACTGTAGGCATCACTATCTGGGTCACCTACAAGAATAAGAACATAAACGAAAGCTGTTACTTCAATTTCCATCTAAAGCCTATTCCCTAGTGAATAAAATTATATAACATCACTTACTATTTTTTCTTCACTTGGAACTCAGTACAACAACCTGGCTGACATAGTCTGTGTTATTAAATTCGACAGTTTGTAAGGGCTGTAAGTGTATAAGTCCTATATTTGCTCACAACTCTGCTGGAATGGGAAAAAGGGCCTAGGCAGCCTCAACCTGAGAAGTGGTGGCTGGACAGCAATGAAATGTTAATCATACTTTGGTAGCATGTGGAAGATGTGCCATTTTTCAGGAAGTCTTTGTGGCTATACTGTCATTTTTTCTCCCTACTTCTATGAATCATGACCTATATATTGTCCTGTGAAAACAAGACAAGGCAGAAGACACGGTATACCTGCTTTTCCTGTGAACTGTGTAAACTTCAGGTGATTACAGCAATAGGGGAAAACATACCCTGTTGGCCCTGTAGGATCTTTGAAAGTAGTTACATTGATACTGTGATAGAGGTTTTGAGTTATTTTTATATTTGAACTGTTGCCATGATTTTTAGTAACAAACATGACTGACCACTGTGACTTCTGATAAGCAAACTGAATAAAAAACAACATTAGAGAATACATAATAATGTTCTTGTAGAAGTTCTGAAACTCTCTTTATGATCTCCATCTTGTTCCACCAGGTAAATCTTGTCCAATCATTGCAACAAATTCCATCATACTTATGCTCTGCATATCTTCTTTTTTAGCTGGAGTATGTTAAGATATTACCATTTCTGTAGTTTTCATCATATTCATTAGTTACATCTACTTGAAGATTATTTAAAAATGAAGATGCACTGCAACTTTTTTTTACTGTTGAAAATATTTACTATTATTGTAGCATTTCTTTTATTTCTTAAACATATAAAAATTATAAATACTTAAATACCTTCAAAAGATAATTTAATAGAGCTAATGTAGAAAATATATGCAGATACAGTACTACACTTAGAAGACTGAACGCAAATCATTTTGCCCATGTGAGTGAAAAGTGCACAAGAGAGAGGAAAATATATTTGGAAGGCAGGAAGAGACTGGATGAGACGAGGAGAGAATGTAAAAGTGGGACAGGTTTGAGGAGGAGAAAAGAAAAATCCATTATCTGGTGAAATAGATGTAGTCAAGGTTTCAGATGAGAAACGCCTTGTGTTATAACAGCCTGCATCACATCCATTGAAGTCTTAAGCTCCTATTTTCCACAAATGAATCTAGCAAAACAAAAGATAGGGGAATGAGAGAGAGATGTGCAAAAGTCCAGGAAGAGGGGGAAGGCAACCAAAAAAATTAAGAAAACAGTATTTCTTATAATCTCAAGTTATACCAGATTTGCCACCTTGAACCTTTTCTTAAAGACATGTGGCAAAGTCCTTTCTTCTACAAGATAGACGCCATTTCTACAAAAAAACAGCTAAGTAAGAGGCTGTTATGCAAGACCTCAGCAGTGAGAACATTCAGTCCCTACAGCCTTCAAAGCTTACTGCTGCGTATGGTGCTGAACAATCCATCTACCTTCTGCTTTGCTCTGAAAAGACCCCAGTGGAAGAGAGGATTCAGTCCATCATCTATGATGAATGGTTAGTGGCTGGAGAATCCCACATTGATGTGGGAAACCTGTGACTTCTGGCAAAAGAAGGGAAGATTCTTCTTTGTCTACTGGTTTGCATCAGAAAAACAGATTTACACACTGCCACTGAGAAGAAGCAGTAGGTAGTAGGGGCTGGGTCTGCCTTTTGCAGGGAGTGGAGACAAGCACGTTCTTGTCTGAGTTGTTGTCTCATGACGTATATCACTTACTAGGTCTCAGACCTCAGAAAGCATGGAGGTACTGTTAAAACACATCTTGATCTCAGACTATACTCTTAATTCACATGGACATTAAAAATACTGCTCTGAATGCATCAAGAGTGGTTACAGAGCCCTGGGGAGTGGGCAAATGGCATCAGAGACCAAATATATCTTCCTATAGTCTGCTGGAACTGAGGAAAGGCTCATGTAAAAGTGTATGCCTCTTGAGGGTCTGACACTGTAGACAACACCTTATTTTTTATAACTACAAGACACTTATGAGGATTTCAGAGTAGTGGAAAGAGATAGGATGCACTCAATTAAGTGAGGAAAGAACATCTGTGCCAACATACTTATCACCCTAAGTGAGAATAGCATCAGACTAGGTTCAGTAGAGGATGGTGACAAGAGGCTGTGAAACTGAAGCAGGGAAGGCAGTGAGAAAGTGTGTGGAAGAATAGTGTGATGGACGCAGCTCTCATATTTCCCTTTTCAAAGGAGTGTAACTGGGCATCTAGCTCAAACACCTGTACCTAACACATGAAGCATAGGGAGTAAATAGGAATTAGAAGTCTATGCACAGTGGAAGACCTATAATCTTACTGGATTTACAGAGACACATTGGAATCGCTGACATAGGTGTAGTGCTGCAATGGACAGGCAGAAGAACAGAACGTGGCCACCAAGGTGCCAGCCCTGCCAGCAGGGCTACCATGCTTGCCTCTTGGCTCCCTTTGCTTTTGGAAGCAACACCTATCTTGGCAGCTTTCTGGCAAATATTGGCATAAACAAGACGCAAAAAAAGAAAGAGGAGAGTGATGAGGAATGAGATGATGTGGAGAGAGAACATGGGAAAAAAGAGTGAAAAGAGGAAAGATTCAGAAAAACACAAACAAAAGGAAGTAATAGAAGTTTTCAGTAACTGAATTAGCACATCTCTGTGAATGTAATAAATTGTTCTGCTAATGAACTGCTGACTTGAGCATAGAGCAGCCAGGCTGGAAGCTGAAGATATGGCAGTTAGCAAACACCTCATCTTAATCTTTTAAAAAATGTGGCTGAATGGAAGCGTCAGTTTTATGCACTTAAATATAGTTTCTCATATACATATTTTTTTTTATTCTGTAAGAACATAAAATTCTGTTAGATCCTGTCTAAATGAAAAGTGTTTTTAAAACAACTCTGTGGCTTTTATTTGTAAGATAAATAAACAGATTTTCAGATGTTGAATTATTGTACACACACTTGCAGGAATACTTGATTATGACTCTTTGCCACCACAAATCAAATTCTTCCAAAGATAACCATGTGTGTTGTTGCAAATGTCTATAGTCCAGCTTGAATTAGTAGTAACCTAGGCATTATTTCTTTATGCAGAATCTGAATTTGTGTATACTTATTTTGAAAAGGCAAGAACTGTACAAGGCATCTAGCTTACATTATTTGAAATGAATCAACTGTTTAAATGACATTTTCACCTTCAGCAAATACATCTTTGCCTGCTAGAAATCGTGATGCTATCATGCTGCAGGCAATCTATGATACAGTCATGTCACAAATAGGTGTCAACTCTCATTACATTCTCAAGTATAAATTCCACTTATCAGTTTCCACATAGCTGTGGATGTTCTAACAATCCTATTTTACCATGATTGTATCAATGCTCAACCTCAAATGATTTATGATATATTTGTAGTAGCTACTGTAGATGCACCAGATTCGGGAGCATTATGTGAAGCTGGAAGCCATATGGGAATTTTTATTTCCAAAAAGCATTAAATACATTACTAATTTATTTGCAGTTACCTTGAAAAACATGAGAAGTAATCTGCAATTTTCCGTGACTTGTTTCTTCACAGTCTGGTTAACAGCATTATGATGTAATTACTTGTTATTTGAAATTCAGACTTAACTTTTCATTTTCTGATGTATTTTTTCAGGAAAATATATCAGTCAACTAATGCTCTGATGATTAGTAAAGTTCTGGTGTTTTGGTATTAGCCAAACCCCATATGACTTACTAGAAATGGTTTTTAAAAAGAAATCTTTTGAAAATGAATAATTATGACAAGGATTTTGTACATCTAACTTTAAAAATCAGAACCACATTATAAGAAATATCATCCTCTGTTACAGACATACAGGTTATCTTTCTGTTTCCTATACAATTATTTCTCATGCAAAGTTATCTTCAGTTTCTCTTAGGTAAGTGAATTTTGAGAACTCCTAAGTGCTGTAGCACATTACTACGTAGAAACAAGACAGACAATGACCCGCTGGTTCTAAAATGTCTCTCTCTACTACTATAGCACATTAATTTTATAGATTTGGGTACTATCTAACATCAGAAAATTTCAAACCACCTAGTAATGTATAAAATACTGAAAATAAGCATAGCATTTGATAGTTCTTAAAAAAAAATAGAAAAATAAATTATGCCATTAGTTAACGGGATAGCACTGATGAGTGCTATATGTTTAAACTGGTGTAACAGAATAAAATGCAGCTGTGAAGAAGAAAGCCTTTTCACACACAGGTCATAGTTTGCTTTTCTAGCAGTCACAACTCAGGGTCATTCCATTTCATGTTAACTTACCTGCAAAAACATTTTTCTGCTCAGTAATTTGTATTTCTGTCTTTCTATGAATTCTGCACTTTTCTTTATATCTCTTTATATCTTTCTAGTCTCTAATCTCAATATTTAGTTAATATAATACACTATTACAATATGCTCATTTTAGAGATAAAATTTTAATAACCTAAAGTGGGAGGGGTGAGAGGAAGTCCACTTTCCCTAGAAGGCCAACAAAGTGAAAAATGAATTTCTGAACAGTGGAAGAGTTTGCTTTAGATAGCCATGTGCCTGTTCTATAGGAATGTAGGGAATCAGTGGGAAGTGATAAATAAATGCCATTCCTCCTACAGGATGCAGCTTGTTTGACCCTCCCCTGAACAAGCTCTACTGTGATTGTTATTTCTAATATAATCTAATATGCGGTCACTTGAAGTCTCATAGGATTTTCTTACTTTGAGGTGATTGAACGCAACTTTTCCACAGATCAAACAAATAAAAAAAAAAGCTAGACTGAAAGCAAAGGGGAAAACAGGTACCTTTGGCCAGTGCATCCTCTGTTGAACCACAGTGCTGCTACTCAAGCAAGAATCAATCAAAAGGATAGTAGACAAAAAGATGGGTCCTTATATATTTTTTCAAGGGGAGCAAACCTCGCATGTGGCTAGCATGAGGACTTCAGTTTTAACTCCAGGTAAATCTGTAGGCAATTCATATTTTGTTTTGACTAGATGAAAAGAAAAATAATATTAAGAAAAAGGAGCAGAACCCATGCTTGGCCTGAAGGGACTACTCACATACTCAGATATTTCTGTCTTGCATTTTTATTGCCCCTGCCCAGCGCTTACATAGAGAGACACAAAGCAGCCCAAAATGGCATTAATCCTTTTCATTATCTACAAGAACCAGAAGGGAATAAAGGTCACTTTAGCAGTATGACTTTTCATAGGTAGTAAAGTAGTTTGAGTGTGTGAAAAAGTGTGTCTTCTCTTTCAAGACAGTAAATGTCACATCTAGGATGATTCCAGGTCATGGTTGTTTAAGGAGAGTGAGAAAGCTTGGAGGATATCGCTGAACCAATATCTCTGCATCTCCTACCACCAAACTAGAATAACTAATAAATTACATTTCTTCAATATATCCAGATACTGTCAGTACAATTCAGTGTTACACACACAAAAAAGATGACCTCTAAACATCCAAAGTTGCAGCATGGTATATATTATGTTTTTATAATGCACCATGATTATTAATATTTAATTACTGTAATACTACTTTTGTCATGTCACAATAATTATTTTCAGTTTTGGGTTTTTTGTTTTTTTTTTTTTAGTGTACTTGAAAATAATTACCTCATTCTGGATAAATTAAAAAATATTCAACACTGAATGTGTGAACAGAATATTGATGATAAAGTGCACCTATGCTTTAGAGTTATACAGTGTTATATGATTAATAAGGTCAAATGTGATGAATGTGAATGGCACCAACAGGTATCATTTGGTCATATAATAGGTGGAAAAATTATTGTGTGCTAAATCAGAGATCTGTAGTTATCGGTCAAGACTAAAACCCATCATTCAGGTTTGAAATAGAAGCAGAGTCTGAAGTTTGTAACCGTGAAATCTCATACTGTCTCTAATTATTTTCATAAGATTACATGCTCAAAAAACTATAAGGGTCACAATTATTTGCACATAATGCCAATTATTCCTTTCTTCCTGGAGTAAGGTGACAGCTTCTGAAAGATCAAGATGTACCTACAGTAGAACAGAAAAACAGTCTCTTATTACTTTGCAAGAAATAATATTAGGCCACAGCTTAGATCTGTAATTCTAATTCATTCTTCCAAAATCCAAACACCTTTATAAGTCACAGGCTTGAAGTTCCATTATGTAGTTTTGCAAATCTTTATAATACATGTTTTCTTATAACTTTAATTTCCTGTTCTTAAATATTTTATTGTAAAACTTGAAAAAATGGTGCAAAATATCATTATAATAAGACAAATGAGAGAAAAAGAGATAAAACTTCCAAGCTGTGAGTCTCCTTTTTTTATTATTTAGAAATTTACAAGAAGTCTCTTAGTCTTATAAGGAGATAAGTTTAATGCATATGCAAGTCTCAGAAGAGTTCTTATTTGAAGCAGATTTCATAGTGATGTAATGGAAGATTTCAGGATGTGACTTTCTTCATGATCTGCCCCTATATATGTGAGGGGAAGTAAATGTTTCTCTCTTCACAGACCTTGTGTAGAGCCAACAGACCAAGCTTTACATTGCACTGGAGCGGGGAGGCCCAGAGGGAAGATGAACTCTTACCTTAGTAGGTACTGGTGCTTGTAAGAGACACTGGAGGCTTTTGACTCCTGACAGATTTCCCCACCTGCAGATGTTAATTTGTAGACAACCTGCAGATATGACAACAGATGTGAAAGAAAGTGGGTTGGAAAGTGTGTCTACTTGGTCTAGTTGTGCCCAACACATATCTGAAGCTGTGCCATAAACAGAAAGCAATAGACAATGGTAGTCAGAAGTAACCTTCTGCAGGGGAAGAAGGCTCCAAAACGTCATCTTTTGCAGCTTGCCAAAAAAAGTAACATAGAAATATCACACATGCATACAAGGAAAATGAAGTTTAAAAAGAAAGGACATTGATGGGTATGTCGGCTTTAAAAAAGAAAATCCAAGAAAAAAATCTTGCTGCTAACAAAGGTGCTGATCTAATGGCAAAGGATGTAGAAAACGAGATATTCAGTACCATTTTTGCCATGCTTTTTTAACTTCAGTGTCTGCTCAGGGTGTCAGTGATAAGAGCTGCTCCATGAAGGTAGCCAAGGCAGCCAAGGACATAGGTAAGACAGTGCCTTTACTGATGGTGTATGGTTCAACATACCCAAGCAGGGCTGGACTGGTGACTGGCACATTCTGGTGACAGTCGGAAAATCATGACACAGAACAAAGCAAGATAAAGAGTTGGCTTTAAATTCAATCCAAAACTGCAGACCAGTTTGAAAGTCAGGACCAATATGCAAGAGGGCTGAACAGGAGCAGTGTAACCCAGACAAACACTGGGAGTTCAGAACTGAGCCTAAATGGATGGGGGTATGCAGGAACTCTATTATTCCTACGGACAGCGCTGAGACGATCAGTGTGATCAAGCGAATGCCATTTTATTAGACAAAGTGTTAACCATATATAGAGATTCTTAGCACAGCTACATTGATTTGGCAATTCTTGATTGGGCACCTTAAACCTTAACAATGCTATGATGCGATAACACCGTCCTGGGAACTCGACCTTCAGAACTTCTCATCTCCTTTCCTCTCCTGCTTACTTCTGAGATCTTGCAGCTGGTGTTTCTTTACTCCCTCATCCACGGCCTTCAGTTTATCTTGACTACGTGACCGTTCTTATGCAGGCTGCCTTACACCAAGGCCTCTGGATTGCTCACAAAATGTCTGTTGTTACACAGCCAGTCCACATATACTGTTGTTCTATTTCCAACAATGACAACACTCCATTTTTGTGCTTAAAAGAATGCCTTATACAGGTCTGCTGCTACTGTCTTNATGTCTGTTGTTACACAGCCAGTCCACAGGGGTACATGGCTGGGGTGCCAGGAGAGAATGATCAGGACACTAAAGCCTGTTTTTTGTACTCCAGGCTTGACAGAGGCATGGACCTCCACACTTAGTAACAAAGCTTTGGGGAGGAAAGTACAGCCCACAATAAAGGATGACCAAATTAAGATCTACTTTTTTATACTGGACGTGTGCATATCCATCAAACTGGACAGGATGTACCTGAATGCAGTCTGGTTAGCATAATTTTGATTCCACTCCCTCTAACCTTTGAATAAAAGCTAATGGACACACTAAGGGTTAGACTCTTCTCAGGGGTGCACAGCAGAAGGAAAAGACATGATGCATGCAAGTTGCAGGAGGGGAAAGAAAAAAAAAAAGGAGTTCAATGGAAACAGGATCTTCATAGTCAGAATGTCTCACTACTGAGCATCTTGGCAAACTGCCAAGAGAGGCTGTCAGATCTCCAGCCTTAGGCAAGACATGCTCTTATGCTGAAATTAGCTCTGCTATGAGCAGGAGGTTAGACAAAATGAAACCCAGAAATCCTTTCCAAACTAATTGTTTTGAAGGATTTGATTTACTTTTTGGAAATCATTTCCTTTATAAAGTTATTTCCATGATCCTTATCCCAGCACAAAAAATGAGAAAAGGAAAATAATACTTGTGAAAACTGCCTAGCTGGTTTCTTCATATACTTATTCAAAAGTCTAAACCAGATACTGATCCATGATTTTAATCCAGTTGAACATAACCAGATCTTGTCAGGAAAAAGCAATACTGAAGCACAGACTAAGAAAATACTATTGCACATTATCCATAAAGTTGAACTGAAACAAATATTTCAAAATTCAAATGAAAACAGTGACAATACCATTAAATGAAGAAAAGTGGTTTTTTGCATCTGTAGGATCTCCACAGTTAGTCTTAGTATTTAGGTCATGATGTTTAACTTCAAAAAGGATACTGTAAATAAAATGTCATTCAAATTCAGCATCTCTAAGGAAGTCGTGAATTAGAAACAGAACATTTTCCACATAGAAAGATCAAAGATCTTTTTTAGGCTTTCATTGATACAAGTGAAATAAAAATAAAATCTTCCAGATTTCATTTCCTGAAATTTAAATAGCTGGTAAAGTTTTCTTCTAATTCTGTGTGCTTAAATATATATTAGGAATTTTAGCAGGCAGACATGACCTGAAATACTATTTCCTGTCAATTCCAGAAGCTTTACCTCTAATTTACCCTCCCAGATATTGTATGTACTTTGATATATCATGTTGGCTGTGAAATACAAATATTTTAGCTGTATTGAATTCTTGAAATGATAAGGAACGTGGGATTTCTGAAATACCTGATGCACGTGTCCTATGAGTTAACTCTTTTAATTCAGGTATTGATACCAGGACACTGACAGAACCAGAAGGTAGATGCAAAAAGAAGATTTTTTATTTTTTTTTTTTTTTTTATGAGACATATTTCTTGTTGAAGAAGAAAATGGATGGACAAAATTACTGGGTTTATTCAAATAATAGTGGGAATTTTCTTTCTTGACATTGATGGCAGGTTACTTAATGCAACTCTTATAAACAACTTTCAAAGATGCAGAGATTGTCAGAATAATATCTCTGTCCACCTTACACACGGCTTTCAAAAGTAATTTTGAACTGACAAGAGATTGATAAGGTTCTTTGATAGCTTCTTTATCTTTTAAGTCAGTCAAATGGCACTTGAGGAAAAACCAATAACAAAGGAATATTTTTTAAATATGCTATAGGAAGAGATGAGTTACTGAATGTATTTACTAGTTTTAGAAGTATGTACTTATATTCCGTACATAACCATAGGTATAATTTGAATCCCATCCCATTTTTATTTTCATTGAATATATTAAAATACTTGGCATACATAAAATCAACTGTATTGTATGTGAAAGAGTGAAAAAGTATGTTCAGTATTTAGAAAGTAAGAAAAGCTCCAGAGAGAATTTTGTAGACATTCATACAAAAAGAAATACATGTTATATGAATCTTTACAGAACTCATGCAGGCTGTTTTAGCATCATCCTTACAGACTGAAATGTAGTTATTCCAGTCTCAAAGATAGATATGTAAAATTAATATAAATATGCAACGAATAGAAATACTTTCTGCAGAGCATATATATTTCATCTTAAAATAGATTAAAATAGATCAATTATACTGGCTTGAAATATATATTCATAATTAAATCTCCACTTTGAAAATATCCTGGAAAATGTGATTTCTAACCTGTATATTCCTATTTTAGATTTTTTAGCTGTTTGGAAGATACAGAAAATAGTGACGGTACTGTTTTAAATGAATATAGGGAAGCTTACTAGAGTGGATAAAGTATGGACGCAAATAACAATTTTTTTTTTTAAAGGTTTGTATCAGCAATCTGTCTTCCGATGTGTTGCTAAGGCCAATATGCAAACACATTCATCATGGGAATCTAGAGAACATTAAACGTTACAACTGTTTTCACAGTCACAACTGTACAATCACCTGCTGTAAAAGTACTTTGTGCTGATCTGCTATAAAAATGCAGCATTACCAAATCTCATACTGATTTATGTAGTTCACAACTGCAGAAATAGCTATTGAACATTAGAATGTATCAAAGACTATGTCAAGGAAAATGGTTTAACATTTCTTATTTTTAACACTGCTTGCTGAGTAGAACTGTACTTCCTGCTAATGTGTAATATTTTGTACTGATGCTTAACCTAATATAGGGGGGCAGAAATCCATATTCCTTGTATACGTATCAGAAATGTCAGAAGTATGAGTCTTTAGCTGATCCAGCATGCTAGAAGAATCAATCACAAGGATGTTCATATAATCTCTCTTTTAACATAGCCCCCAGCCGAACACACTTTTCTCTTGCCTAGCCAGCAAAGCTACTGAAAATACCCTTCTTTCCATAGTCAGATGTGTTGGGTTGTATTGGACCAACACACCACTATGGCCAGGTGCTGCTAGTGAGGGAGCTGCAGGGATGACCTCTGTAAGAAGCTACTGTAAGCTTCTGTCATGTTCAACAGAAACAATGCCAGCTGGCTCCAAGATGGATCCACTGCTGGCCAAGGCTGAGCCCATCAGCAATGGTGGTAGTGAACCTGGTATAACATAGTTGAGAAGGGAAAAAATGTTACTGCACAGGAGCAATTGCAGCTGGAGAGAGAAGCGGGAAGATGTAACAAAAAAACCTCTGCAGACACCCAGGTCAGTGGAGAGGGAGGGGAAGAGGTGCTCCAGGCACAGGAGCAGTGATTCTCCTGCAGCCCATGGTACAGCTCATGGTGAGGCAGCTGTGCCCCTGCAGCCTATGGAGGTCCATGGTGGAGCAGATTCCACCTGCAGCCCAGGAAGGACCACACACGGGAGCAGGGGGATGATGAAAGGAGGATGTGACCCTGTGGGAAGACCACACTGGGGCAGGCTCCTGGCAGGAGCTGTGGCCCCATTGAGAGAGGAACCCATGCTGGAGCAGTCTGTTCCTGAGGGACTACACCCATGGAAGGGACCCAAGCTGGGGGAGGTTTTCCTACTGAATTTCAAGTAAAGGCTTGTATTCACTTTGCCTTCTGTAAATATCTTGGTGAACTACATTTCTGTCTTTTTACTGTGTCGGCTACTCCATCCTTTTGACCAGAGTTTCTAAGACAGATTAATTTGTGTTTTTTTCTTTGTAGAGCAAATCAGGATCAGTTTGACAAATCCTAACTAAGCCAGGAATAACTTTTTTAAGTTGGTGTTTTTGTGTTTTTTTTTTTTTTTT
>NDXB01013672.1:65058-79640 GCA_002631895.1 Agapornis roseicollis
TTTGAACAAATTTCTCTAAGTTTTCTCTTATTTTGTCAGGGCTCTACTTCCTATAACCCTATAGACAAGGAAGAAACGGGCAAATTAGAGCAGTTTATAATGAACTTTAGCTTGCAAAGCTGAAAGCTGCTTTATCTAATGACATTATATTAACATTGACTTTTTTTCCTCAAAATGACAGTTTTAATGGAAGCATTTTTCTTAAGGCTTCTCATGGAATCATTAAAGACAATAACTTTACATGAATGAGTTCACTTTTCTGTTTATTTTTTGCCTTTTTTTTTAAAGCTAAGGGTTTCATGCTTTCAACATTCTGCCTGAAACAATAGACTCAATGACATGAACACATAAGGAACAAGCATGATCTACTTCTGTTGTTACTAATCTTACTGCATAAGATAGTGCATAACTTTTGCTACTTGCAACATAAGAAATTCTTTGAGATATAGTTTTATGAAATAAGGATAATTAATAAGGTATTCTGAGCTTACTGTGACAAGTGGTAGATACTTAGGCAACAAATGTAAAAATGGGTTTTGTGTAGAATCATTTTCTTCCTAGTATATATTCTCTTTGAGCTTCCAATAGTTTGCAGTATTAACATCTCCTGAGTTAAAATTTCTGTTTGTATCTTGGTGTTTAAAAGATCTGGAAAGACTTTTGAGACACAGATATCTATAATTACATTTTATTTAATTTATATTTTTACTTTCTGTGACAATTGAATTCTGCAGTTTAGTTGTGAATATAACAGTGGGATGGGCTTCAGCAAAATATTCCTCAAATCCCATTCAGAGATCTCCCTCAGCATATTTCAATTGTCTATAAAGAGACAGTAGATGCCCTGTGTTAACACGATGAGTTTCCTTCTGCCAGTAGATTTTGGTAGATCAGAAGCATGACCTTTGAAGTTAAACTGTTGTAGAAATTATTTTGTGTATGAATGCAACCAGGACCAGATGAAAATAACTTGGATTTTTATAACAACAAAAAAAAAAAAAAATATGTTGGTGGATTTGAACTCTTAAATGGAATTTCTGGTTTTAATTAAAAATGGGAGAAAGCACTATAACAAAATATTGAGCACTCACACTTGAGATAAGCATGAGTGTCTTTAATACCTTGCTTCTGTTCAAGGTAAAGATTGAGGCAGAATCTCTTCCTAGGTGAGTAACATAACCATCGAATAATTTCTGCTTAAGAAATTATTTTTATTTAGTAAACTCCCAAGGTCCTAGGTCAGTCCATGTTTGTCCTTTTAGAGATTAAGATACAAGCTTTCCATTCTAAAGTTTTCAAGAATTAGAAAATTTAGCTCTGTAATGATTTACCAGTAGAAAATACAGCCTGAAGATGCTACCTGATTCTTAACAGTTAAATTTTAATCCCCAAGAACTGTTATTTTTCTAGTTATTTACTGAAGAAGCAATGTTAGAAAGCCAGTGCTGGAGATGGATTTTTAAAATGGAATACAGAAAACAAAACTAAAAATTATATAAGTGCATTGAAATCATGCTCTTCCAAATCGTTCTTGCAAAAAGCAGACATTGATTCTAGTAGCAAGACGGTGCATGAAACTTAATAATTTTATAGTTTCAATATAATAGATATAGTGACGAAATTAGCTTTTGGAGCATGCTGGTGAGTTTTGTGCAAAAGCCTAGCAGATTGTCTTTATATGAAACCCATGTTTTTTTGTGTTGCCTCTGTTCTTCTTTTTCACCTTAAAATAACTTTTCCAAGTCAACTTCTAGTCTTGCTATTTTTCAGCTCTACGTTCAGGATTTTTTTTCTGACATATCAATCATTTTTAAGGAAAGAAGACAGGTTTTATGACAAGTTTAACTTGATTGAAGAAGCTGGGTTTTTTTCTGTCAGAAAAAGCAAAGTCAGTGGTAAGTAACTTTACTGCAGTAACTGCTTATATAAAAGAAAGGCTTAAGGAAATTTATTTACAGCTTGGTTGTGCTGGATTCATTTGCAGTATACATTAGAAATCATTGGAAATAGTTAGATTAATTTATTCATGTTTTCTAAGGTTCACCAGCAGCCCAGTAACAATGACTTCTGCCATTCACAGCAAAGGACACTGCAAAACACAGGTCTTAGGGCTTTCCTGGCTCATCTTGGCCAGAGTTGGGCTGAGTTGATTTCAGCTCCTGCCTGAAAACATGGACAAATGCCTGCAGTCTTTCCTGCCTGAGCCTGAGCTCTGCCAGTGCCTCTGTGGAAAAGGTCTGGCAAACTCAGAGGGTTGTGGCCCGACAAACAACACATCCTGCAGGGCTGAGCCTGGGGAGGCTGTGGGGCCATGCTTACATTCAGCTGTGAGCACCCAGAAGGCAGCAGCCCAGGGTCAGAAAACATAAAAATAGACTGAAGTAGACCCCAATACTGAGGATGAGGAGACATCTGCCAGCACTGCACTGCATTTTTCCCAGGGAAAGAACTCAGGATGGCAATGACTCACTGTAATGGCCCAGCACCACTTGGGTGGGGGGAGGATAACTCCATTGGCCTTAGGAGCTGGAGGAACACTGGGAGGGCAAGCACAGCACCACCAAAAAAGGGTAGATATTAGAAAGGGGTTTTGTACAAGAATTCTAAAGTCATTAATACTGCATATTATGTCACCTGTACTAATTTGTACTGTGATACTATATTTGTAATTGGATTGTTTGTTGAATTTCAGTTGGATTTCAAAGTTATTAACTAGGCTAACAATAAAGTCTGGTCTCCATACATGTAGTATTTTCTTTCACCCATAACATAGTTTTGAATGTACAACAGCATCTTAAAGAACTGGGGAGCAACTGAAGAAATCATACAAAGTGCTCAGGAGTATTCCAGGATAAATTAAAATAGATGTAGACTCTGACACTGGACTCCTAATATAATTGAAGTTAATTTTGTAATGTTTTACCACATTCCTTGTACTTTGGACCTCAAAATAATTCTGTCTCAAGAAGGAAAACTCCACTTCAAAATGAGGAAAAGGAATTTAATATTACTATTATTAATAATTTTTAGTTCTTTCTTTTTCTAATTTATTTGAGATTTTTATGGAAAAGTTTCTTTTAAAATATATATAAAAAATTAGACATGGAAAGAGTTTGGAGAACATTTGTACCTTTGGAATAAATTTTATTGTGCTTTTAACTACCAGAGACTTTGAGATGAATTCTCTGCAAGGAGTGAAATTTCATTTATGGAAAATACAGGCATGAAGTCTGATCAAATTTTATTTTTGTTTCAACTTCTAGTGTGTACAATGATATAGAAGGAAGGGCAGTAAGCACTGGAAAATATTTATCTTAAAAATAGCAATATGAAGCAGCATATCTGAATGGTAGTGAAAACTGTGAAAGACCTTTATCTGCTGTGGCACTGCAGGTTGTCAATAAGAAATGAATACACTTCAGTTGCTGCTTTTAAAAAAATGAAATTTTACAAACCTCATCACTGTGTGTGTTATCAGAAAATGTATCTGCTGGGGACTACAGCATGCCTTACACAGTTTTTATTCTTTGAAAATGCTTTTTATTGTAATAGAAAACAATACTGAACTGCCTACATAAGTGTCTGAACATAAACCTGAAAATATTTCCAGTCAGGATTTACTAGGCAGTTTTACACAGAATAAAATATCAGTGGTTGATTCTGGGAATTAGTAGAACAGGATTTTATTACAGATCATACAAACCTCAAAACTATGTAGAAAGTTGGCCCGTTGGCCCTTACAATTGTTATTTTTAATTTGTATTCTACAGAATAGTACATCAGAAATCTTAGTTTTTAAGTGTCCTTTCAGTGGAAGACTTTCTTATGAGACATTGTCCAGGCTTGCCCAAAGACACAAGGTCAATGACATTCTAACAGAGCTAGCCCATAGCTCAGTGATACTTAGACAGAATCTTAATGAAGAGTTTGAATACATAATCTCTCTGAAAAGCTGTTTTGTTTGAGTTCTGGGAACAGATTTTTCAAAAAAAAAGACCGGTGTCTTAAAAATAATTTGACGCTTAAAAATGAAAAACTATTCAGGAGAATGCAAATACATTCTGAGACACTGGGATGAGCTTTTGAACTTAAATATGCTAAAATGATTCTGCTTGCTCACTGTATTGAAGAATGTGTGTGGTTTTTTTCCTCAAAAAAGGTGACTGCATGAGCTAATGCTAGAGTTCTGACTATTTTCATTCTCAGGTGATGTTTATTTTGCACCTTCTAAGGTGTGACCTCAAAGTTCTGACCTTTGAGAAAACATTGCCCTGCATACAGGGAAGTCTCACGAAAAGTTTCCAGGGAAAAGCAGTCAGGAATGACATGCCTATCTTAGATTTCAGTCATACGATGTATTCTTGAGAAGGTATCTCACTTCCCTAAATCTTAGTATCTTTGCATACAGATGTAGTCTACACAGTAAGAAATATAAATGTACACAATAATTGATGTCAGAAATGGCATTTAGGAATAGTTTGATTATGAATAGGAAGGTGATGCAGCTGTCATAATTGAAGGAAATGGAAACCAGCCCTGACTATTCAATTTTTAAAGAATGTTGCCTTTTTTCTGAGTGGCATAGAGAATAAGGCATCTAATTCTAGGCCAGGCTCCACATGTTCCATTGTTATGGTGATTCTTGAAAGAGGCGAAGTTCCCCTAACCAAATCAGGTCTTGTTATTTTAAAAGATGTTAAGAAACAAGACTGATTCCCCTTATATATACTGCTTAATTTAGAGCAAACTAAAGTGTCTCTGCATACTTTGAGCCGATTTGCTCTAATTACCATAAACAGAAATTTTACGTTCACCCAACTAATACAAGAAATTAATGCACTAAACTTAATTGATTTTTCAAGCAGCTTAATTCGAATCTAGCAAGAATTCTTGTGTGAATTGTACCTGTAGTACAGGTTGGGCAAAGAGGAGATTCAGAGTAGCCCTGTGGAGAAGGACTTGGGGGTGGTGGTCGATGAGAACATGAACATGAGCCAGCAGTGTGCGCTTGCAGCCCAGAAAGCCAAATGTATCCTGGGCTGCATCAAAAGGAGCGTGACCAGCAGGTCAAAGGAGGTGATTCTGCCCCTCTACTCTGCTCTTGTGAGACCTCACCTGGAATCTTGTGTACAGTTCTGGTGTCCTCAACATAAAAAGGACATGGAGCTGTTGGAACAAGTGCAGAGAAGGGCCACGAGGATGATCAGGGGACTGGAGCACCTCCTGTATGAAGACAGGCTGAGAAAGTTGGGGCTGTTCAGCCTGGAGAACAGAAGACTGTGTGGAGACCTCATAGCAACCTTCCAGTATCTGAAGGGGGCCTATAGGGATGGTGTGGAGGGACTCTTCATTAGGGACTGTAGTGACAGGACAAGGGGTAACGGATACAAACTTAAACAGGGGAATTTTAGATTTGATATAAGGAAGAAATTCCTTCCTGTTAGGGTGGTGAGGCACTGGAATGGGTTGGCCAGGGAAGTTGTGAATTCTCCATCCCTGGCAGTTTTCAAGGCCAGGTTAGATGAAGCCTTGGGTGTTATGGTTTAGTGTGAGGTGTCCCTGCTTATAGCAGGGGGGTTGGAACTAGATGCTCTTCAGGTCCTTTCCAACCCTAGCTATTTTAAGATTATATATATATATAACTATACCAGCTGGGCTTAAACCACAAGTATGAAATTTTCTTTATTGATCAGCCAAGTAAATGTAATCTAAAAAGAAGCATTCAATGCATATGTATATTCCTATATACACAGACACAACACAGGTGTGCACAATCACAAAATAATATTTAAAATGTTTGGTTTTCAGCAAATTGAGACATCTGCTGTCTTGCACATCTTTGCTGTCTCTAGCTTGTGAAACTTTCTAAATCCCCATAAAACTGGGGACTAGTTTACTTTTCTTTATTCGACTCCTTAGTTTAGGCAATTATTTAATCAGTTTATATGTTATTCTTGTGAGTTAGGGAATGCTGCTACTAGGGAATAATACTATTTTAGTAACTGTAGTACACTGCCAAAAAACCCCAATGCTGGATTCCTCCTTGAGGATCTAAGCAGAGTTGTGCTTGAAAACTGTAAGTTAATAGTGTTTGAGAAACATGGGAGAAGGCTCTTCAGAAGACAGGATGCATACCACATGCACACCATGTGTAGCTCTTAGGGGATTTGGCTTAATTGGTTCTGAGCCAAGGAGAAGACATCCATGAAGATGTTATTTCTGATCAATGTTTTCTTATAAGATCTCTTCAGAGCTCCACTGGAATTAAAATCTTCTATGAATAATAGTTTGGGCACAAGAAATATTGCATACAAAGAAAATAGACCATGTTTACTCTATCTCAAATTCTAGCATATTTGCACGTTAAACAGTACAAAATACATAGCTCAAAATATCTGTTTTGGCAGTACACTGGCTTCAAGATATAGAATATTTTCTTGAGAAAATAATTTTCCTCAATAAAATATGATATCCAAGACTTACAAAAATATAATCACAACAGAAAGACCAGTGGCCATATTCTCAGAAGCATATGGAGCCAAAAATATAATGTGAGAATTTGCATTGTGTAATGAATAAGTCACTTATTTTTCACCTGTGGGATGGCAGAGAAAGGAAATTCATGTCACAAGATGAATTAATTTTTGCTAGCTAACTCATTAGTGAATAATTTGTTCACTTGCAAAGTAGACATAATCAGCAAGAGTCTAGATTTTGGTCACCAGAGATAAAATTAATTGATGTACTTTGCAAGTAAATTAAGTAAAGCAAGTAAAATAAGATAATATATAGAGTGCAGTATGACAGTAGGAAAAAAGCCTGAAAGACAAATCTGAGACAAGTCTGCATTATTCATGTTAATAGCACCCATACTGAAAGTTTCCTAGAGGCTGTTTTTGAGTTTATTATTTCTAGTTGCTCAAACTAAATTTCCATACTGTAAGTCAGTTTTAGAAAAACTGTTCTGCCATTTGTCAGACTTAAATTAGATTCTGCAATATATTTTTAGCTCCACTAACTATTTTTTAATACATTTGTTAATTGGTTTGGGGACTTCTGGGAAATTTTTCATTAGGAAGGTGTGGGGCAGTAAAGTCATGAGCATTTAGTTAAGTGATAAAAACTTAGAAAAATCTGATTTTTTTACAACACATGATTATTCAATCCTTGCTAGATTTTGACAGGAAAATAATCTGCAGATTCCACCTGTCTCTTTCTGCCATTCCAGGTCTGAGGAGGATTTCCTATGCAAGAGCTGTTCCATCTACTGTAGAAGTCTACTCTGCAGCCCCCTTATCTATCTAGTAGCAGAGGAGAATATCCCACCACTTCTCATATCTATCTCTTACATAAAACCATTTAGTTGAAGAGATAATATTTTTAAATGTATGCTTAATTATTCATAATAAAAATATTATTTCATTCCTTGAAGATAAGAACCCGTAGTACAAATGGATTATGATGGATGAATAGCAAGAGCAGAGACAAAAATGCACAGAACAGTGTGTGCAAACCAGCAAAGTGATGGCTTCTGACTGTGACAATTGTTTACAGTTTTGATAATGATCAAGTTTGAGTTTTTCTTTTAATTCTAGAGATACACTGGGGAGAAGAAAGGGATTGTAAAAAAAGGGCCTTTTAGGATTCTATACAGATAAGTAAGGCAGGCCTACCTATAGTTCCAAAGCTAAACTAGATTAAGTATTACAGATAAAATTTATGCAGCACTTAAAATCTCTTACTTAGAGGATTGTGTCACTCTGTGTCTTTGAACATGTACCCTAAGGACTTTCAATGATGGGAGTGCAGAATTTTGAAGGAAATAGTCCTAGGAAAAACTGGTCAGGAGTAGGAAAGGAAAGAGAAAAGGGGATGAGAACATGGTTGCAAATGGGACAAAAGCTGAGGTGCTAAACTGACACACAATACAAAAGAGACCCAATAGAAAGCCTTTTTACAACTATACGTAAGCATGTAAATCAGCATGAGATTATCAAGAAGTACTGCTTAAATTATTTTTCAAATACTGGAGCAGTCTCCAGACTCTGTCTTCCACTTCTTTCAGTTTCCTCTTCTTTTTTTAATCCTAAATGCTTATTGGAAAGATAATTTACAAGGCAATTCAACTCTTTGTTCTTGTAAACTTGCTTACTTAGGAAAATAGTTCACCAGGTATGTTGATTTTCTCATACACACAAGAACCATCAAGAGATGGTTCTCCAGAAAACAGGCATGAAAAGTTTAGTTTGCTACCAAGGATAAATTTCAACAATTTCTTCCTCAAATTTTATCTTTTGCTTGTTTGTTTGTTTTTAATAGACAACTGGCTTGCTTTTATTTTTCTTTCCTAAAGACAAACGTAGAGTCTGATAATGACTAGTCTGGATCAAAGTATTCTATTTATGCATTTTCTACTACAAGAAAAAGGAAATCTAAAAGAGAGCTACCTAACACCAGTTACAGTAATGTATTCTCAGGGCTCTCAAGTTCAAATGGAGACTCAGACTGTCTATATGCCTATAAACATATGAAATAAACTCTGGGAATCTAGTTTAATGTGTTACAATATTGACCAAGATGAAGAGAAATTCATTACTTTTCCCTTTATTCTGAATGTGAAGAGTATTTATTTTATTTTATTTTTTCTTTTAAAGTATGACATTCTGCCAACCTAGGAATTAAAAATCAAAAAATCATTGTATTAGACATTAGGAAGCAGTAGCATAGTCATTGTCATGAGTCTGAAGTTGTTTTAAATATACAAGTTATTTCAGGATCCTTAAAACTAGAGCAAAACTAATGATGTCACACAGATTTTTAGTAGGAATTATTTCCAGGGGCTCAGCATGCTTGCAGTTCCCCAGTGCCTTCACAGCTTTATACAAGTTCTTTAGCAACACTTAGCAGTGGAGAACATGTAGCAGCATATCTTAAAGGCCTGTTTAAAACTAATTAGCAACATTAAATCATGTGCAGGTTCTGAAAGTTAGCTTTATGATATCTTTCAAAAGACTAAAAATTAGCTAATCTTGGGTTTACCCAGCCTTCAGAATATTATCTTCAGTATGGCTCTGAAGAAAAAGCTTATGCATTTTTCATAGCCATATTACCTCAGAAAGCTGAGAAAGTGTATTTAGTTCACTTACACAGTGTAGCATTAGGAAGTAGTACACATTAGTGGTGAACACTGAGACTCAGAAATTAAATGCATTTTTTTAATTTGTTTCTAAATTCATTAGTCTGTCTCCTAACACAGTCTGTCTCCTAACATTTGTCTTAGGTAGCACAGGTACCAAACAGCTTTGATTTTCAGTCCTCATGATCCTACACTGTAAGTGTAGTGTCATTGCATTACTGTTATACCTTTGTCACCATGGTTGCAGCACTACATGTACTACTCCAAGAAGTCTTTCCTTTAAGACTTCTTGTCTAGAAGAAATATTAATCTAAGACAGTCTTTAAATACCATCTAAATATCTCAAGCCCAAACTGAGGTCTGCAAAAAAAGACTAGGTCCTTTTACGGCACCATACGTGGGTTGAGGGGATATTTGCAAGAATTGGTCTGGTAACAGTTCAAAACCCCAGGGAACTCTGCTCAGAGAAAACAGAACAGAATAAAACAAAACATTACAAAATTCAAGTAATCTAAAAGATGACTATGCTAATGATTATGGAAAAACCAGCACAGAATGAAGTTGGTTAGCCACCATGACAGTGGTATAAATGCTGAGTCAGGTGATGTGACCATTGTCACACATCTGTCAGTCTAAATTTGAGCAATGAGGATTTCAGCCTTTTTACCTGAACTAACTCAAGACATGTTTGTCTTCACCCAACTGGACCAAAAGGCAAAATAACGTAATTAATTTAGACATGGAGCAAACAATGCTAGTCTGAAGGTGGCCACTTCTATTTCAGGGCCTGTGTGCCCCAAAGATTGTTTATTTTCTCTCTCTTTCCCGATAATACAGCTGGCTTTAATAAGTGACACTGTTACTGTTTCATTTAAACTGGTTTTCTGTTTTATCCAATGTTTTGCTTAATGCAAAACTCATAAAGAACACTAGGAGCAGAACCCAGAATTCTTTCCTTGCAGGTCAAAACTTGCATCAATGTGTTAAAACATACCAGTATGTGCTTGCTTGTTTTTCCTTTCCAGCTTCATCAATTTCACACTTGTATCTACATAGGAAAAACTGTTCATGTGTGTAGTCAGATAAGACTCTGGTTTTATGTTTAGAGTATTCTCCCAGAAAAGAGGAAAATAAGTTTGATTTCTTTCAGATTGAAAAGGACATAAAGTAGTTTTACCCCCATGAACTATATAAGAACTGAATATTTAACCTTCTCCTGCATATGTGAATAAAGCTGACTATTGCTTGGATGTTTCATATATGAAACTTCATTCTTTAATATGCCAGATCAATGACGTCACCAAGGCCTTTTAGGGCAGAGTTTCAACACAGGCCTGGGTTTAGGCAGCTTTTGTCCACAGTTCCTTTTTATTATTGAACATCCCCATCAACAATATGAGTACATCGTTCTGGGGCCATATGATAACCCAGCCAGAATTAAAAGCTCTGTGTATGTGGAGCATAGTGCTTGCTTATGTTTTACCTGATTTAAGACGCAGCAAATTTCCATCACATACAGAGGTCCTGTGGGCATATCTCAGTTTATTAATGGATGGTTAGGGAAGGTAATGCAGCAAGCACTCCTGTTGAAAAATAATTACCCAAGCAAGCCCACAATCCCACTTTAGATGCCTTCACTACAATTCTTATGTTTCAAAGTGGGAAAAGCTGTTGCATATTATCTACATTTAATTTGAAGTTGATGTGAGTAACTAAAAATTAAATACAGCTCTTTGCCAAAAGAAAAATACAGTATACTTTATTAATATATATCTTAATCAGAATCTGAAGTAAATGGACTAATTCACAGTCAACAAGGATGAGTTCCTAAAGGAAATCAATAGTTTTCAAATTGAAAGAGTAAACAAACATGTTCCTGTACTTCTGGGTGTAAACCTGAAGGGACACTATAAATTAGTTTACTGTGGAGTTTATTATATTAACAAATTAAATCTATGCATTTCCTTCACTGCACTAAGTTGTTTGACTCAAGTTCCAAGAGCTATCATGACAGCTTTGCAGCTTAGCTTTTTTGTTGTTTTCTTTCACCATGTTACTAACTTTAAAGTAAAATTATTTCAAGTCTCTACAGATATTTTTTAGCCATAGGAAAAGATATTCTAAGGCAATTCACTATTGAGAACATTGGTCCTAAGTGATATTTGGATCCACATTCACTTAATCTAAGCATAAGATCAATTACTTCATTCTATAATTCCATTCATGTTGCTATGTATTATCAGAAACCAATGAAACAGTTTCATGGATGCAAACTTTAGAAAATTCATAAAAAACTTGGAGGTTAGTGCTTAGTGGCTGCAGAAGGGAAGAACCAGTTCAGTACTTAATTTCTGAGCAGAATCAAAATTTTTTTTGTTTGTTTTAATTTATACCTCCTCTTAAACAGTTCCCCGTGGGTTCCAGTATTGCAATCAGAACAGTAATAGGTTATGGTTATAAGTAGGCCCATGTAACAACACACATACAATTCCAAATAAAGAGATAGGAAAAGAAAACACATCTTTGTAAGCTCATGGCATTTTCAAAAGACAGATCATGATAAGATCCGAGAACTGTTAAATAGTTCTGACAAAAATAAAATTATCCAAATTCTCTATTTTACATCTCATCTGTTTTTGGCATGAATAGAAGCATTTTCTTGTTTTTCTCCTGTACTTTTTAAAGGCTCTCTAGTCTCCCCAGTTTGGAATATACTTAGAAGTAAAAGTGAAGCTATAATGAGGAAAGTTATCTTTATCTGTGCTCATTTTCACTTCAAAACAATATGTAAAGTACTGTTTTCATATTTCAAGGTTCTGAACTTGATGCAATGTGCCATTTATTAATTAAAATGGGGAGAAATCTTTATGGATAAACCTTTCAAAGGTGTTCAGTGAAAGTCTGTTCATAGGGTGTTTCTTGAAACCAGGTAACAGTATTTACTTTGTCATTATATATTCATGAAGTAATAGACTTTGTTCTGCCAAACCTATTTCTTCAATCAGATAAAAGGAATTCACAAGAAAGACATATTATATGTAGCTTAACAGCTGCTGCTCCATGTATATTATTCCTTAGAGACTTTCCAATGATATATAGGAATGTAATTTTATTTTGTTAAAGCTACCAAACTGTTTTGCTAACCACAAAATAAAGTGAGAATTATACAGTTTCCTTTTCCATTTGCTGACGGCATGAAGGAGAAATTTATTATAGCAAAACTATGTTATGTGCATCTGCATACAATTTTAGCATCTGCTTTTGATTTATAGTGTATCTCTCACAAACACACAGGTGAATAGGTATTCAAATAAGGATCTATTTTTATGGGGTCTTCGTATCTTAGATAATTTTTAAAAGTGGCTCTGGCTGCTAAGATTTATATTTCTTAGAAAGTAATGCCTTCAAAATTATATAGTCACAATTACTTTTATGCATAAAACTACAATAAAATCTAAACTTTCCACACAAACGGAAAAAAATGCAAGTAAAACATATGTGGAGAGGAATGTGGCTTTACCTTATAAATAGAAGGACTTTGAATGACCACAGTTCTTTTAATATGTACACACAAAACTTTATATGAAAATGTCCCTAGTGATAAAACTATCTAAAATGCATCACTGCATTCTTTTCTGTATGTATTTCTCAAAGGGGAGCATTTTGATTTACATTGTAATAATGGATTTTCTCTAAAAGCTCTCAGATTTTTTATCATCTTTCCTAAATTGCAAACCTGAATTGAACATAGATTTCCACATTCACCTCAGTTAAAAGGGTAAACCATCCTTTTGATGATTCCTTTTTATTCATTAAAAGACTGCACGAACTCCTAGAAAACAATATTACAGAGAAGGCTTGCCTTTGAAGCTACACTGCAATTATCAAGCCGTGATGTCTTTCCTTACAATATTTCTCAGGATCCCAGTAAGATTCCAATCAGTCCCATCCCTTGATGTATATATACTTTTCAGTTTGCTTGTATTCAATAGCACTGTTTTGTCAAGTTAATGAAATGATTCTCTTTCACAGCATTATTTTTCAGTCTATTTTTATATGATTGATAAATACCATTCACTGTCAGGGTTTTGTTCTGTTTTGTTTTCAGAATCTTTTATAAAGCACAGAAGGGTGGAAGAAAAAGAAAACTCAGCAAGACTTCACGAGTAACCTGAGGTAAGTGTTCTTCATTATGAGTCCTCTTGGAGAATAAACCTTAATCTATTTATTTGTTTACCATGGATCCTTCCAGTTAGTCAAAGCACTGTGTAACAACTAGCAAAAGCCCACACATATACAAAACTAACATAGATTTGGCTGATCAAGGCACTGTTGGTTTTTTTTTTTCCAAGGCACTATGAAATGAATATGCTATATTAAATTTCTTTACCTTTTCAGTATTTACCACTGAAAAAGATTATTTCTAATTTACTAAATGTATTTAACTATTGCATGATTGCTACTTAAATGAATTTGATTTACTTTAACTGTTAAATGTCTCAGCTTTTAACCAAATCTCAAATAAAGGACAAAAATATATTATCATAAAATTACACAAATGCTATAAAAATGTATAGTTTCAAACGAAGTAGGCTGCAAATATAACAAACATGTTTGCACCCTTATAAAGAAAACACTAGCTTAAGAAGAGGGAGAGCAAAAATAACAGAGAAGACATCCTGAGTTTTTGAAACCTGGACACCTGGAGTTAGTGGTAATTAGCCAGACACTCAAACATCAAAGCACTCAGTGTGTATAGGTGCAGATAGTCTCAACCACTTTTCAGTTCATAACAGCTGCAAAAGTCTGACACTTTGAATATTTGTTCTACAGCTGTGTAACTAGTTTCTTTAGAAATCTTATTTTGCTAAGAGGGAAATAAAGAATACAGTTCTGCCTACAGTGTTAAAACCAAGCCTACAAGACTGACCAAGATTCATCATAAGAGCTAAAAATAAACCTAGATATTAAAGAACTTTAATACTTGCTGTTTCTTATGTATTTTTCCCTTTTTATATAACCTGAGAGTTTTATTGGATGCATTTACATTAAGACATCAGATGGAAGCTCATAACTTTCCTAAGGTCTTTGAAATTGCAGTCTTTCTATGTATACATATCATTCAGCTAGGTTGTTTTCTTCAAGAAATTGCTTTAGAATGCTATTTATCATTTTTTACACATAAGCATATTGTCACCTATTAACATGTTTTTTTCCTTCAAAAAATGCTAATCAAATTCCTCATGATTTCTAGTTTAGTTTTATGGTGCAGAGTATTTATATTATCCTCATCTACTCAACATTCTAAAATATTTTTGTTATGAGGTGCTTGGCAAAAAGGTAGCTCTCTTCATTGTGCTTCTGTCTCTTCAACATTTTTTTTTTTGGCTTGTGAGGAAAACCAGCCTTTGTAGAAAAAAAAAAAAAAAAAAAAAAAAAAGCTGCT
>NDXB01013672.1:102140-122093 GCA_002631895.1 Agapornis roseicollis
AAAAAAAAAAAAGAAAAAAAAAAAAAAAAAAAAAAAAAAAAAAATTTCAATTCAGAAAACACAAGTGATGCACAATACAATTGTTCACCACTCACTGACCAATACCCAGCCCATCCCAAGCAGCTCCAAAATAGATCTCAAAGGAGAGACAAGACTGCAAGGACTTTTCTTCCTTACCACCTTGGGAGTGAGACAATGGCATGCCTGAATAATCCTTCACTGGTCATGAATATTGCTCATGGCATTTTGGTTAGCATGAGTGTCCTTCAATGTCAGTTCTGCTGGTCTGACTAAAAGCAGTCCCAACTAGACAAAGGCTCTAGTCCTAAGACTATTGTCATAGGTAAATCTATTATAAAGGATCGCATCCTGTGTGTCGTGGCTTAAACCCAGCCACGAAGCTCATTCACTCACTCAACCCCCCTTTCTTGCCCTCCCCTGCTTCCAGAGGCATGGGGAGGAGCATCAAAAGAATGCAACTCCCACAGGTTGAGATAAGAACAGTTTAGTAACTAAGGTATAACACAAATCACTACTGCTACCACCAATAATAATAATGATAAAGGAAATAACAAGCAAAAAGAATACAGCATCTCACCAACCACTGACGAATAACTCATGACGCCCCACCCCAACTGAGCACTGACTGAATACCTCCTCCAACTCCCCCAGAGCCCTAGCCCTTCCAGGTAACTCTCAGTTACATCCTGGGCATGACGTGCTATGGTATGGAATACCTCTTTGGCTAGCTTGGGTCAGGTGTCCTGTCTCTGATTCCTCACGGCCTCCCCTCCTCCCTGGCAGAGCATGAGGCTCACAGAGTCCTTGCTCAGACTAAACATTCAAGCAGTAATTAAAAACACTCCTGTTATCAGTTTTGTTCCCAGGCTGAAAGTCAGAAACATAGTGCTGCACCAGTTACTATGAAGAAGAAAAAATGACTGCTACTGCTAAACCCAGTACACTGTGACAGAAAGATAAAGGGTAAATGACCCAGAAAATATTTACTGTCCCTGACTTCTTTACCTCCACAGTACATATAGTGAGCACAAATATGTATGCAGAAATGCATGCAGTGAGCATGAAAATAATCGTTTAGCTCTAATGAATCATTGAGAACAAAACCACAAAGGTATACCTACACAAACAGTTATTCACTTGTGGTTCTTCTGACATGCTGAGAAACCTTCATATATATGTATGCACACATATACACACTCCTCCCCTCCAGCCCTTTGTAGCTGATTTCCATAGAAGTGCAATGAGATGGAATTTTCTAAGAGCAATTTATCTGATTGGCATCTAAAATTCTGTGAGTTTTATTTTGTTAGAAATTTAGTTTTGCATCTGGCTTAAAAGGTGAAAAGGCAAGCAGAATTTTAAAAGTGCCTTTAGTAAAGACTAGTGTAGAAACAGGCTAGGTGGTTATTTTTCATTATTAGCTATTCAGCACACCAGATCTTGCCTCATGTCTCCTGCAGGTAACATGCAGAGTTTAATTATCTTTTTTTTTTTTAATAAACCAAAAGTATATTTTTTTAATTATTCACACTGAGATAAGATCTTGGAATAGAGTAATTTTTCTCTGGGTCCTTTACTAAATTTGATGGGCAAGGTTTTTTCTGTCTCCCTCAAACCTCAAGTATTATTCAAACTGACATACGCTTTCTTTCAGTACTTTGCCTATAGCACAAATTTATAGCAATCTTGGCAATTTAATTGTCAGAAATCTATTTTCTTAGTCTATGTTGCTGTAGTTTTATTTCCCCTAAATGCAAATCTTTATCTGGAATAATGTATGCAACATTTTTAGTATGCTGTTAGGATACCTTATAATTTATAATAGCTGTAAATTTTAAGCAAGTTTAATTCTCAAGGTAATTTCTGACGCTGTGTGACTAACATGACACACTAAATCACTAATTAATTTCAATACTACTAGTTATGTATTTTTAAAGTACATCTGCTTATATTTTTTTGAAATTTTATATTCAGTTGGAATAAATACACCCCTGTTCTATAGAATATACCCTAAACACTCAAATGTGACTAAATTGACCTAACTTATCCTTGAGTTGTATGCAGAAAACTTAGATGTTCTGACAAAATATTTAATATAAGAATGTTTTTCTTCTTAATTTAAAGAGCAATAATCTTGAGCTTGAGATACTCAAGTTGCCTAATTTTTGTTCACATGGTATTCTTCTGTCCAATTTGATACTAAATTTTATTTCCAATTTTTAGTGAGTAAAATGGAAAGGGTGATGCAAGAGAATAGCTAGATAAGAATATGCTGCTGAAAGCATAATAGACAGACAAAGCATTGGTGTACTATATTTTCAGTACCTACATAGTGATAATATACGTAATTTCAGTACATAACTTTTTTCTTAGAATTAAGGGCTAGAGTGGTATAATGGATCTTTAATCCCTAAATTGACAAAGAATTCCCTGCTGCAGAAGGAAGACAACAATTGTTTTCTGGCTCTCCCCTGTAGTAAGCTAGTCTTCTACACTGAAGAAGTACTGTAGCATACAACTGTAAAAATTCTTAGACTCAAAAGTCCATCTACTTTGTTTAGTTGTTTATTTTTATTTGACTAGGGCTTATTACAAACATAAAATATTTGCATAGACAACTATATAAAATATATAAATATATGCATGTGCAAGAAGGTAAACATTAGATCTACTCCTCATCCATCTGTATGCTTAACTATTAGGCTATGAACTTAGACCCCCATTAGTTGAAATAATCTTATTTTATATATTTTAACATACAAATTTGTATGTTTGAATTAGTACAGAGAGGTGATATCATCCAGCGAATTCTAGTGGAAACCATAGATGTGTAATTTTGGTTTTTGCATGCTTATTTTATAATGATAAAGACCGTTGAGTTGGAGAGGTTACAAAAAAAAAAAAAAAAAAAAAAAAAAAAAAAAAAAAAAAAAAAAAAAAAAAAAAAAAAAAAAAAAAAAAAAAAAAAAAAAAAAAAAAAAAAAAAAAAAAAACACCTTATTAAGGAAAAAAACTACAGTTATATTTACAGTCTTTGTTTCAATGCTGATTATGTCAAATGACTCCAAGGTAAAAACCTTAGCCACTATTTTTTATTAATCAGGGGTTATTTTTAATAAAATTATAGACCAGCTCTTAATGACACATAGTCCAAATATATAAAACATTCATTTCTGTCTGTTCCTTCTCAAGTGATTTGTAGCCAGTTTGATCCTAGTTATACAGTCATCATAACTCACCCCATCTATGTCTTTTCTGTTATACTTCATTTGCTCAATCTTCAGTTCTTTTCCCTCACTTTCTTCCTCATTTCTGTTTTCTGACTTTTTAAATACCTGACAAACAAATGCTTGTGCAATTGTGTCCCGCGTTCAGCAGTGGCAGTCATTTTTCTCTTTCTTAGTAGCTGGTGCAGTGCTGTGGTTTTGACTTTCAGCCTGGAAACAGCACTGAAAGTCAAAACCACAGCACTGCACCAGCTACTAAGAAAGAGAAAAATGACTGCTACTGCTGAGAGTATTCATAGCCTCCATACTGCTTGCTATAGGGCCTACCACCATACTCTTAGGGCTGGCTCTGCTCATCCATGCTGTAACTCATCTGGAAGAACAGCGTCAGATGGGGAGTTTGACTGGGGTGGTACACCTGTTAAAGTGTAATGCGGGTGTCCTAAGGAAAGTTCAGGGAGGACAGAAACCTCCCACGGAGCAGAAGGGCAAAAGCTCACTTGTTGGGGACCACAGTTAAAGCCTCTTTGGTATGGAGGACGATGGCTGAAGTACAAATATGGGGAGGCCTGGCAGATTGACTATCACACTGCCACCAACCCGCCAAGGCAAGCGCCATGTGCTTACCATGGTGGAAGCAACCACTGGATGGCTGGAAACTTACACTGTGCCCCAGGCAGCTGCCCAGAACACTATCCTGGGCCTTGAGAAACAAATCTTGTAGCAACACTGCACCCCAGAGAGAATTCTGTTAGTTAGGCAATCGGATTCATTTCTGGAACAACATTATAGACATTTAGGCCAAAGAGTGGGCACTGAGTGGGGTGTATCACATCCCTTACCATGCACCAGCCCCTTGGAAAATCAAACAGTACAATGGGCTGTTAAAAACTACACTGACCGCAGTGGGTGGTAGAACTTTCAAACATTGGGTTACACACTTATCAAAGGCCACCTGGTTGGTCAACACCAGAGGATCTACCAACAGGGCTGGACCAGCCCAGTCAGAACTTTTACATATTGGAGGGGGGGACAAAGTTCCTATGGTGCCCATAAGGAATTTGCTGGGAAAGACAGTCTGGGTTATTCCTGCTTCAGGTAAAGGCAAACCCACTTGTGGGATTGCTTTTGCTCAGGAACCCAGACATACTTGGTGGGTAATACAGGAAAATGGGGAAGTCCAATGTATACCTCAAGGGGATTTGGTTTTAGGGGAAAACGGCCGATGAACTCAATTGTAAGCTGTTGCCTCCTATGTAGCACTTTTATAGCCCACCAACTAGATGTCTTCAGGTCACCAACGACCAGCCCTGATTTCCCTCCAACCATCATCCCAACAAAGAAGGAACTTTGATGAAACCAGACGAGTTCTGTGGTATCATCAGCAAGCAATGATTCAACACTACACACAGCCTCTCCTGCTCTGAAAGACTGTTGCAAGAGATGGAGCTCAACCTCATGGACTCGGTGGACTCAGCAGCTTTATAGGGATTGGTCCATGCACTAAGGAACGATCTCTCTCTCTCTTTGTGTGTGCGTGTATGTATATATATATATATATATATGAGACAAGAGTGATGGCATATTGAAAAATGTGAGATCTGAGCATGATGTGAATGGTATGGAATATGGGGTGGATACTGTCCTGGCTTCAGGAAGAGCAGTCATTTTTGTTCTTGTTAGTAGCTGGGGCAGTGCTCTGGTTTTGACTTTTGGCCTGGGAACAGCGCTGATAACACCGATGTTTTTAGTCACTGCTCAGTAATGTTTACTCTGACCAAGGACATTGTGAGTTTCATGCTCTGCCAAGGAGGGGAAGCCGGGAGAAAACAGAGACAGGGCACCTGACCCAAACTAGCCAAAGAGGTATTCCATATCACAGCACGTCATGCCCTGTATATAAACTGGGGGCAATTACCCAGAAGGGCTAGATCACTGCTCAGGGTGGGCTGGGTATTGGTCGGCAGGTAGTAAGTGATTGTGTTCTCTTCCCTTGTTGTTTCCCTTATCATTATTATTATTGATGGTTTTGTGTTATACCTTAGTTACTAAACTGTTGTTACCTCAACCCGTGGGAGTTACATTCTTTCAATTCTCCTCCCCATCCCTCTGGAAGAAGGGGGAGGAAGGGGGTGGGAGTGAGCGAGTGGTTGTGCTGTTCTGGATTGCCAGCTGGGCTTAAACCATTACAAATTGCATGCAAAGATTAGCAACCAACTGATTCTGCTGAAGGAGGACAGTATTGATTAGGAACTAAGTGTGGGTGTTTGTTTGCAATTCATTAAGATATCCCAAAACATGTGGCAACTGCAGTTTCTGGAATTCTTCCATTCAAGATGACAATTTCTGCATTGAAAAGTCATGTTTATTCCTTTCTTATATCACAGATGAGGATCACAACCTTCAACAAGAAAGGCATAGTCTAATGCTTCGCTTTGGAAGAAAACATTACTTAGCGACAACTAAAAACATTGGTGTTATCAGATTTGTTAGCAGGTTGAGTCAAAACACAGTGCTGCACCAGCTACTAAGAAGGAGAAAAAATGACTGCTATTGCTGAACCCAGGATACGCAAGAATAGCTTTCAATAAAAATATTAGACAGAAAGCAATCTTAGTTTTAAGTATGGCTATAAAGAAAGTATACTCTTGCACACTGTAAAAATGAAAACTACTTAGTCCTAGAAATTAACTAAAACACAATTTAGAATATGAAGTAGATTAAATGCAGATACAGGACAGAAATAAAAGGGGGAGTAATTTTATGTTAAGAGTTTTAAAAATATTTCAGATATGCAAGCTTTTCAATGTTTCATATCAAATTTCTTTCACTGATGATTAAAGTCTAATACCAGGAATATTTATTGGATCAATTTGGTCTTTAATGCCATGCCATATCCATCTCACACAATAGAGATTATTTATATTCTATGTGATCTGAGGTCTTAAACCCTCACAGACTTCTATAATAACTTCCAATCAGCCATTTCTATTTTTAGATTTTAAGATCTTTTTCTTTTAATCACAGTTGCAAACATCAAACACAAAGCTTGAAATAAAAAAAGAAAAATCAAAAAACCCCCAAAACCAAGCTTTCAGGTTATGTAACGCTTTAAGACATAAGCAAATGGGAATAAAACCCAACCAACCAAAAAAATAGAAAAACAAAATCCCAAACCACAGCAACAAAAAATTAAACCAAACCAAAACAAACTACCTCCCTGCTTTTTCCTTGAGAAAAGAAACAAAGGATAGCAAAGATTGCATTTGAGTACTGGTACCTTTCAACCAGTGCCCATATCAGCATCTCTCAGCACTGGCAAATGGGGACATGGGCAGAATCCTTAAATGAAGCTTTATCTGCACTTCAGATATCACCTTTTATTTTTTTACAGTGGGGCACATGTAACATAATTCCAACAGTCTCAGAGAATTATTCTGAACTGAGCACAGTGTTGTCACAATGCTAGTCATTATTTCCTTTTCTACATTGAACATTTGATGAAGATATAGGTGCAGGAAGTGTATTACGATAATGGGTGTGGATCTGCCAACAGTAAAATACTTATTTTCCACTTGGACAATCTGAGACAAAAAGAAAGGATGTCAGGAAAGTTATTCTCTAAAACATTAAATCCAGTGACTTTCTGGCATACAGTGAAACCTAGCATCTGGCCCATATAGCTATTCATCTGCATCTACTGCCTCTCTTTCAGTCATGTTGTTATTGTGTTTCATTCTGTCAAATTTTCAAAAAGACTACATAGAAAGAAAAGTTTCTTACATATTTTTCCTATAGTCATCTTAACTTTTCATAGGTTGTTATATTTTTTTTTTTATTGGTTATGAAACAAAGCTAATGATTGTCAATACATTTTGATTTTACAGGTGTAATACTTTATACTGCACCTCCTGCGTTTAGTAANAAGACTACATAGAAAGAAAAGTTTCTTACATATTTTTCCTATAGTCATCTTAACTTTTCATAGGTTGTTATATTTTTTTTTTTTATTGGTTATGAAACAAAGCTAATGATTGTCAATACATTTTGATTTTACAGGTGTAATACTTTATACTGCACCTCCTGCGTTTAGTAATTTCATGTGCTAAAGCTGAAAAGTACTTTGCCATAGTTAGCAGCTAGTGTCTGATTTGGAGAAAACTCCAGGAACAAACTTGCCAACAAAGTTTTCAAGCTGACAAGCAGGTATTCTTTATTGCGGTGCCAGGAGACACGGGGGATAACTCCTCCTAACGTGTGTCCCCGTATTGCCACACAAGCCATCTTTATATAGTCCCTGGACATACATACATATTCATGAGGCTACGTATGGATTACATCATTTTCCAGAAAGCTGCCCGCATGCGTACAGACTTGTGGTAGGGATCTCTGAGGGTCCTTTATTTCTTCCAACAATCTTCATCACTCCTGGCAGCCTTTGAAGCACGCGCAGTACATGTTTATGCAGTACATGTTTATGCCAGTCTAATTGGTTCGTTAGCACCAGAGACATAATAATCCTCCTATCCTCCTACTTATCAGTTAATTTAACTGTAGCCCATGCAGTTCCCAGACACTCCTTATCACTGTGTCCTGTTTTTCTATCCTGTTTTCTCACACTTATTTTTGTACTAAGGTCATAAGGACCTAAAACAACGCCAACTACAACGGTTTATCTTATACAAGGATTCTTGTTATGTTCTCTAACTGCTCTCTATTTTTTTTTTCTCTATGTATCATTGCTACTGTTACAAAGCCAGCAAACTTAACATTACTTAAAACTAATTCTAAAGGGTTTTACATTTTATTTTGTAATTCTGTGCCTCCCTTGTTTCATGTCTCTGTCAGCAGTGGGAAGTCCTTGTACAGGAAGATAGAACCAAAACAAAACCTCCACCCCATCCCTCCCCCCCCCAAAAAAAAAAAAAAAGAAAACCCTCTTAGGAAAGGAGAATGTGTTGGACATTACAGAAAAATACAAAGCTCATCATTGTTCTGCAGCTTACTGACTTAATTTTCAAATTAGAAATCAGAAAACAGTGCTTGAAGCAAATATTCTTGAAGGCAATGTTAGGCAATTAATAGATTCTTAGAAGTACTTGCTTAATTTTGTGACACTTCATGACTAGCACCCTTGAAGATTCAGTTTATCATTCATTATCAGTGATATGGAAAATCAGTCTGCAGTGATCATGAGATACTTCCATGTACCTAGAGCACCTTAAAACTATTATTTCCCTAATCTGAGAAAGTTGTTGAGTAGAATCTGTAGGAAAACATGGAGGGCATTATCCGTGGAAAATATAGCTTATATGTTTTTCTCCATAAATACACACACATATGCAATACAGGTTAAATGTTGTTTTCATGTCTGAAACCAGTAATTTGCATTAGTTTTATCAAGGCTGGAGATACTGCTGATGAAATCACAAATACAGTTCCAGAAGTTCCCTTTTGACCTCTTCATGACATAATGACACTACTATAGGTGCTTTTGGCCTTTGCATAGATCCCTAATTCTTTAATAATCACTATTTAATATCTCTAAATCCTTATTAATTCTAATTCTATTAAGAAATAAGTAAATAACTAATTTTCTTTTTACACCTAAATTTATAGAAAATATTACTGAGGTACACCTAGATTAACACTGTAAACTACAGATGAATTTTAATTAAAAGAACACTTAATCAAAAATACTAAAAGGGTATATGACACTTATTACAGTCATTAATAAATGACTTCAAGTACTTCACATCATCTTAAATATGCTGAATTTTTGAGCCATAACTAGGCATAAGAATGCAATTTATGACAAGGCCATGCCAAGTCAAAAAGTTTTCATTCCAACCAGAGGTACACTCTTGTATCTTAAATCCAAAATGTCACTATAAATTAGTTACTGTTGCAACATAAAATAGAAGATTCTGGCTTCAGGTGAACCATTAAATATGCATCTTACAACTTTAAAAAAGACATTTCAAAATGAAAAATTATTGGCTTCAGCTTTTTCAATTTCTATGTTGTATTAGGTGGCAGAAATGACTTTGAAAATGATAGCCTCTGGGTAAGGCAGAATGTATACAAACTGCTTCATTTTACATCTCAATAGTCTAAGCTGACTGCATTAATCAAGTGGAGGTAGTCATCACATAGTCAAATAGACACCTTCCAGCTGACCTTGCACATTTTTGTTATTAATGGATTTAAGGTTTTTCTGAAATGATGTTAATCCTCATTAAGAGTGATGCAGGTCATTCTGTACAGCATTGCAAGTCTGTACCACAGGTTGCAAAGTCAGGGGAAAAAGGCAAACAGCATCTCAAATGAAACACCTCTAGGTTTTACTATAGGCAGAAGATGTTCCATTGGTATTCTTTGTCTTAACACTCCTAGAATCAGCACACATTTCTAGTTTATTTCTACTCCATCTCAGAAAACAACACCTGTAGCAAAGTCAGGAAATATTCATTGCTTTTCCACCTGTCAGAATAAATGAATGATATCAAATTGATACTTTGAATGTCATTCAGTAGCTTTGCCATGTATATTTATATGCTGTTTTCTATTGTAGATAAGATGAATAAACATTTTCCCCCTTTATTCTTGCTTTATTGCCAAATACATGCTTTAAGCACTGGAGTTCCTTAAGGTTTCAGAAGCTGCCTTAATTTCTGACCCCCTTCTCCTTTCCCCCAGGGTTTTTCCTATGCATATTTCCATTTTTCATAACTTTGCCATCCACCAAACACTTAAATTTGGTTTTCTTTTTTTTTTTTTCCTATATTTATTTCTGCTCATTGTCTTTTATAATTTCCTATGTTTTTTCTTGTGTCATAGTTCTTTATTATTACCTGACTTCATTTGACTTTGTAATTCTCCCTCTATATAGTCTATATAGATTGGCTATTTTTCATCTTCCTTATAATTGTCTCCATTCTTAACTTTTATTTTTTTTACTCCTTTTGTTCATATATATCATGCTGCCTTCTTTTTTCCTAAATACCTTTCTTTGTTCCCCTTTTTGGCATTTTTATTTTTACTTTACTCCAGATGTGGTATTATTCTAACAGCAATAAAATATTGACATACTTTGCTACATTTCACATAAAATAAAACTCCTTAAAAACTGCATTGCTTTCACAAGAAGAATGGTGGGATTATTGGAAACATTAAACATTTTTTCAAAAACTTACTGGGTCAAGAAATTATTATAATAATTTAAGATAATCTTTGCTTTACTACATTTTGTATCTCTTTACTGTTATTACTGCTACTTAATTAAAAGCTAATTGTGTAATGCTGCTAGTGAGTTAAAGCCAATTTAACCCAATAAACTTTAAAGCTTAATACATACTCATAGTTTAACTACAAAGTTTAAGAGCTGTCCAGAAAACTTGGATAACACCTTAAAATGATTAAGTGTGGAAATGAACCAGAATTTGCTGTCCTTGTCAGTTTGCTTCAGAACTATCTTGATTTTCATCAAGATTCAGCTATGTGAATAATATTTCTTTATTGTCTGCTTGGATTGGTCTTCTGAAGGGCTATCTAATCTCTTTTATTTATTGATATAATGTGATATTTTCATTATGAAACAAATTTTCAAAAAAATTATCAAACTTTTGCTTCATTCCGTAACATCTATCAAATGCTTTGGTTTTGTTGACTAGAATTAATGAAGAAACAGTTGTAGTAATATACATTCCTTTATTTTATATATCAGTGATGTTCTCTACAAATCCCTAACTCATGTGTAGGTATGTGCCTTTTGTATCTGTGAAAGCCCAGCTCCACTAAGACGAATGTGACCTCAAAGAAGATAGAATTAGGCCCTTGTACTTTGAAGAACATCACTCATAAACCACAATGACAACACTTTCTAATGTATGCTTTTATTATACAGACTTTATAATTCTTTTTCCACTCATTGCAGTGCAGCTATTGAAATTGTGAATTATTGCAAATACAAAGTAAACCAGAGCATTTTAAAAGTATTTTAAAACTGTTTGCTAAAGTGTGCTAGAGCACCAGTTTTCATTTCACATTGGCAATAATCAGTGTTCACATAATTAGCTACCATCACTAAAAGTATGTTAATGTATTTTGCCACAGAAAACTTTGTAAAATTCATGCAGGATTTATTTTGTTTATTTCTTTTTTTAACATAATAAAACCACAAGTCTAAAAAGAAGGAATCATTCTCATGGGTAAGCAAAAAAAAATCACAAATCCAAAAAAATTACTCAAACTCCTATCTGAGTATTGGTGCATTTTGTGCAAAGCATTGTACACTCATTCACTTGTGCATGTGTAATCCACCCTGTTTTATTTATTAGTGGATTCATAGTCACAGAGAAAATAAGACAAAAAATGCTTATTTTTAATGATGTGAATGTTCTACAGAATAGATTGACAAAACTGATCCGTGAAAGTACATATGTTTATTGCTTGTCAGGTTCAGATACTGGTCATGGTATATTAGATTTCTTGGTGCAGTTGTGTGTGAATATATTGAAGCTAAATAGCACACATATACTTTGTATGAGTCTAAAGTTTAAGAAGTTTACAAAAATGTCCAAATACTTTGACTTATACAGATTAGCTTTATTTAATCCCTTCATGAATATATGAATAGTGCATGGATAATTTTCTGGAGCTCAATTCAACAGTAATTAGACCACACATTCATCTCCCTGTAGAAAGCAGCACCTAGGACAATTTCCTTGCCATGGTACATCAATTCTGACCTTTTTCCTATATCCAATCCCAAGCTATAGGAAAGAATCCTCCGGGACACATCATAATTTTATCTATTAGCCATGAATTCAGTGGATTACAGTGTGTATTCGAGCTCTCAAGCCTTACATTTCTGCCTTAAAACTTTTACAGCATTTTGAGGTCTATGAAGAGAAATTTGATCATAAGATCAAGTAAAATACAATAGGCAAGAAAAGAGTAGTCCTGCTTTCCATTTGAAATATGGAAATGGCAGATTATGCCAGCATGCAATATGCTGTAATTTTGTAGAAACAAAAATCTGGATGTAAAATACCTGTTTACATATAAAGAAACAAACATCTATGCTTTCTGTGGGGTACAGTATTTCATTATTTCTTTCACCTATTCAATTTCAACAGTACAGGTCATGGGTACATATTCCCAACTTGTATATTCTGGTTTATGTATCCATTCAGCCTATACACATTCATAACTCTTAAAATCACAGAACACTTTAGGTTGAAAGGTACCTTAAATGTTATCTGGTTACATCCGCAATGCCACAGGCAGGGACACTTCTAGGCGAGCTTGCTGAAAGATATATAAAAGAGGATCTAAACCTGAAGCAGCCACTTTCAAGACAGTTCCTAAAGATAGATCAGCTGCTTGTATACCTTCATCCAATTTATGTACTTGTGATCCAAGAGCCTAAGTACTATGTTTTTATTCTTGAAACTGCTGCCTCTAGGAAGGTTTTCTGCAACTTACAAATAACCTCTGCATAATGAACTTCTTACTATGTGTGTTCTGCTTCTTTGCATTGCAAAATAATATATTAATTTAAGAACAAGTGTTTCAAACGTTAATTCCTTTAGCAAATAAACAGCAATTTTGAACCAGATAGCTTTTATGTTTGATGCTGTTTCAATTTGGAACCTTAATAGGCACTTTTTTAGTGCAACAAGTCACTTCCCCATGTAGTTAGCAAAACCAGTGCCTTAAGGCACAACTGGTTTCAGTTGTCAGGTGTCAGAAGATGTTTTTCAGCATCATCTCACATGGTTACTTTCTGGCCTCAGCTCTAGCAGTGTTTCATATTAACATCCACAATTTGTCATTTCTATTATTATTCAGGGCTTTCCCTCCTCCCCTCTATCCAAGTTCATTGTACAGCCAAATGAGTAAATGTAACAGAGAAAGAAAAAAATTTACTGTCCAAAAATATATTGACAAAAATATAAACATATTTTTCCTCAGAGAAAACTACTTCAGAGAAAAATAACAGAAATAACTTCTATTAAAAGAGTACCACATGATACATCCATGCAGTATACTCAAAGATTAGGCTGGTACCATGAATTTCCTGTAGTAAAGACTAGTTCTTATCTGCAGTCAACTTTCATATTTCAGAAATATTATGTATAGAGTCTTACCTTAACCATTGCACTTCCTAATATGGTGTCATGGAACACGTTACTTCAGGGAGCAGCGAAAGCAGGCTGTGCTGCAAGTGAAGAACCAGGAGTGACAAGGTTGGCAGGGCAGTGGGTCCCATAATAAGCGTGTAAGAAGAGCAGGGGTTTTGGTGGCAGTGACCAGTTAACAGCCCTGAGATTGACAACCATGTCCATGGAGATCTGAGATCAGGCCAGGGAGCCAAGTCAGTGATGTCTGGTCAGAGAGAGCAAGGTGCAGTGCTGGGCAGAGGCACAGCTGCAATACTCACATTGGCCTGAACTTAAATGTAGCAATCAGGCAAAGGAGACAGAGACCCCACAGCTCCTTTTCACAGTTTACCTATTCTCACAGCAGTCTGATCCCAGGTTACACAGCTAAGCAAGATTAGAGCTGATATTGAATATAGGTATCCAAGCAGTCAGTTAGAGGAGGAAGTCACAAAGCCTCTTGGTTCATTCAGGGCCTCAATACAGTGTCTTCTAACTGCAAAACCTGTTTTAGTGATGTACAGTATTGTTTTGGGAAAATACATACATAGTCAGAAAGACTCAGGAAGAGTGTCAGCATAGTGAGCTTACTGGGACACAAGCTCAAGATCAATGAGTTGAAGGTCTGGAAGATAGCACAAGACATCGGAACTAGTAGCTGATTAGCTACAATAGGAAAAGAAAGGGAAGTTGTTATTTTAAATCCTGATATGCAGGAAAATTAGAAGTAGAAATTACCTTAATTAAAACATATAACAACCATATTTTGGAGAATTAGATGTTCCTTTGTAGATTAGATTCTCTGTAACAGTATTTCTAGGAAAGGTGATTTCTAAAGAAACTGTGATCACCAAAAGAAAGCAAAATATTTGTTGCAGTGCTTAGTTGTCTCCATCTCCGTCCTGAGTCTCCCAAAAGGCAATTATGTTTCTCCCGACAGCACCCCAGTAAAAAATGCTATTCTGTACATTATGAAAATACCCAAACCATGTGCATGAGAAGACTTTTTTGTTTAGTGCTGGAAAAGAAATCAAGGGCAGAAGCAGACATGCTCTAGTCCCCCAAGTTTCAGGCACTGTGAGCATTTCAGGACTTTGGAGAAAGCAGCACTGACAATTAACTCACCACAATTTTGTCAGAAAATACCATCTATTATTGTAAGATTATTGCAAATAAAATAGCCTAGGGAAATAAGTATTTTCTTTTTTTTATGTCTTTGCTCCCTTCCTGAATTCCTGCATTTCCAGTGTGGGGACAATTAGACAAAATTCATGTGATAGGACATGCACAGCTGCAATAAAGTTAGTCACCTAGATACGTAGACAAAACCAGGCATTCTTTATCACTGTTATTCAGCAAAAGCTATCATCGATGTCCAGGTCAGGTGATCGTGCCCTCACAATGCCCATTCCTATCTATTGACTTTAAAGAGTTGAATGTAGATGTAGATCTCTAATATTAACAGGTAAATGTCATGGTGAATTTCTCCATTTATTTCTGTTCCTGTAAGAAACACAGGGCAGAAAACATGTTCATACAGCCATATAAACTGCAATTAGCTTTAACAGAGCTGTACTTTTAAAACAGTTCACAAAAACCAGCAAACAGATTGCGTGAGGCACTTGGCAAGCTCAATGCTTGTGTTTTATGAAAAGCCAGATTCTTTTTAATTGCTGAAACAAAAGATAATTTCTTTTGAAAATCTGGTCTGTATTGTATGTGCATGTTGATACAGACATTTTAACCTTGATCTAAAAACTTAAGAAGTGGCAATGATTGAATGCAATTCTATGTAAGTGTTCTCACTATTTTCATACATTTTAGGGGCAAGGAGGACAATATATGACCTACCAATTTTTGCTTCATATGTAATGCCAAGAAATTAATCCAGCAATTTAATACTGAACCCATAAATTCCATTTGAGCTATAGCATAGCTTTTAGTTATGCTTTACAATGCTCCAGCAGTACCAATGTTTCCAATATAAAAGCCAGGCAGAAAATACTAGATCATGAATCACAGTGACTTAGGAGCTTGAGATGCTGCCATAGAACTGAGTGTTCAAAGGACTGTTTTATGGCCAAGCAAGAAGACTCAACTGACCTAAGGGAATCTGAAACAATTTTTTGACTGTGAAAAGGGAATCTTTTAGAATTGGTCTAGAGGCTATTAACATTATGAAGTGAGAGAACAGGCATTTCGTCTCTCTTAGAGGAATGTTGCATTTGTGAACAGAATTTGCTGTGCAAGTAAAAAAAGCAATGTAGTTTTTCCTCTTATGCAATAGGAGCCCAATCCTGACCAATAAATTTAATGGCATTTTGTTTTGTTCTGGGACACCAAAGGCAGATCTTAATTAAAAATCCATATAAACACATATTATACTTCTGAAAAGGCACATTCATCTGGAAATATTAAATCTTTTTCAGCGCTCCAGGTTGAAGGATCTGTCAGAGAGTTACAAAGGTTATTATAACAGAAATGTCACCTTCTGTAAAATTTTTAGATTTGCAGTGAAACTGCTAGTTAAATCAGCTGCAAAAGGAGAGCAGAGACCCATTAATGAATACAGGGGTCATGCTAGCATCCTGCAGGGGAACATGTCAATGATTTGGCAATTAAAGCAGAAACAGTAGTTCAGACCAGGTAGACAATTTCTCCATTACAGAAACTGATGGAGTGAGGCATAAATGAATTTTGGGCTGGAAATCTCAAAATCGTTGCAAAAGAAAATGATACTGAATATTTTAGACTGAATTTTAATGTGAGATACTGCTACTAGCAACTTGCAAAGAATTTTTGCCAAGTTGTACAATGCAAGACGTCAAGATTCAGATAACATTGAAATAGTTCAACAGGAAAACAGTAGTAACATTTTTTTTCAAATAAAACCTGTAAGTTAAAAAAAATGAATCCTCACTACAGTCACTGAATTCTACTTTTGCTGTATGGATTTATATGGGTAATAGATATAAGAACTTTCATAAAGCATGATATGAATAAGCAAAATTTTAGAGGCATCACCATATTTTTAAAAATTAGTCCTCCCAGTGGGCAAACCCACTAGATTCTATTGTGAAGGATGCTTTGAGAAAACTGACCATTATGTCCCACTCCACCATCAATCTCAGCTCCAAAGATACTGTTCACATACTGTTCACTTTGGTCGATAATACATCTCTATGAATCTGTCACTGTCACAATATAATCAATGTCGTATATTTCCTTCAGCATTTTTGAAATACCTATGATTACCTTGACCTCTCCCTCTTCACCCTGTGGTTATAGTTGAAGGTGTAAAAGCCTTGCATAAGCTAGCTTCAAACTACCAAGCTAAACATCATTGTCTCATATGAATATTTAAAAAACAAAACTAACTTAACTTCTGTGCTTTTTACTTGCACTCAGCTCTTGAATCTCCAGTCCTTTTAGCTGCATTATATACAAACACCAGAATATCTTATATACCTGCAAAGCAAATCCTGACATAGAAAGGCTTAAAAAAGAAATATTGCAGTGAAATTAAAATTGAGTAAAAATCCTTGAAATAATTTGTGATAACGGGAATATTGTAATAACACCTAACTAGAAGAACTCTGGATGGCTAAAATTTGGAAAGGTAAGACTAAAGAGTTTAAGAGATGGAAATCCTCAGTGGGAGTCCCAACGCCATCCCAGTTTCTCACTGCAGTTTCACTTTGCAGCCATGTAATGAATACTGTTAAAAAATAATGCTTTAAATGTCAGATTTAAGGAGTCTTTTAAGCACATATATTAAAGACTAAAATCAAGTACTTTTCCAGTGGTTGTGCTCCTTAGGGTGAAGTTCAGTTCATTTGAGAGAGATATAGTTAGGGGTGGCATGAAAGTAGCACTCTTTGTTCTGAGCTGAAAATAGAGCTCTTGATATAAAAATTACTGTTGGGTAATGTCTTATTATTCCTAGTGTGTGTACCTTAATTAAATGTGAAGAGAATACATTTTGTTGTAAGGATCCACCTAGATATAGAAGATCCAGGTTTTCAGCTCTCATACAATTCATTTAGTGTAGGAAATTTAAGGTATGATTTCTGTATCTCAGCTACAGAGTTAGGCTTTCCCACTCAATGAATAATTGCCTACCTCAACTGACAAAGTTCCAAGGAAAACGGACTACTCTGGTTGAATCACAGTGCATAGCTAATATCAATCTCTTTCATGCCAGCTCACATTCAGGAAAGGACTAAATATTAAAACAAATTTCCATGCTTGATACTTTTCTTAGATCTACCTTTTCAAAAAGTTGGTCTGGTAATGTGTTCATGTATAAGGTGCTTGTCAGCTGTGTCAGTGTTCTGTCACCAAGACAAAGTTGTAGTTCAAAGCTTCTTGCTTTCCAAGAGAAACAGAAATCAAATATGGTATAGTCAAACCCAAGGTTGTTGAAATAATTCAGAATTAGAGTAGTCTCTAAAAAATACAGTGTTTCTTGCAGCTGAGGGAAAAGTAAATAAGTGTACCCATGCATAGGCAAGAGAACAGCTGCTATTACCAGCAAATTTAGGATGTTAAAGCCCAAAACAACACAAACATTGATTTAAAGCAAGACTAAAGCTGTAGAATGTGACTCCTAAAGCAAGCTTCTGTTCATTAGAGATTCACTTTGCTTTACTTTTCTACTATTAGGGAAATAATGTGTCAGGTATGGGAAGATATTTTATATGCCAGTTAGATACGGAAAGTTTAAGTGCTGCAGGGACGTTGGCCAGAAAACAGTAAATGAAGCTAAGTATTGTTGAACTGCAGAGATGATAAGAACAAATGTTGTTTATTGGTTTATCTATCTGACTATATGGCAAGGGAGAAATCAATATAGTTAGTCGGGGATAAATTGCAGGCATGTTATCTAGTATAACTTGAACAGCTTGTGCAGAGATAATTAGCACAACCTATATTAACTAAATTAGTGTTTAAAAGTGAAAGGAGATAGAACTAATTTTCTCAACAATTATTATATGTCATGATACCACATGAAGAGAAACCTTGCTAACTTAGATGCTGCAGTTCTTGTTTATTCAAAAAAACCCCGCCATACGCTTCTAGCTGTGTCTTTGCATGTGTATATATAAACAAATATTGGAAGGCATTGCAGACCAAAAGAAATTAAAACATGATTAAAAGAAAATATAAAAGAAATTATTTTATGCATCATTATTTGTATATATTCAGCCAAAGAAAAAGGTTTGTTGTTTGCATTTTTTTTTTTACAAATTTATTTAAACTTTAATTTTTAATTGAAAATAGAATAGTAAAATTTCCTTCTAGCTAGAAACAGCAATTGTACAACATACAAGAAAAAAGAGCTTCAATTCATCCACTCGGTTAGTTACCTAGCTGTGCCAATTCTACACTGATGAATAACGAATGTGATCTCTATTCACCATGTCCAGGTTAGTATCTTCATCCTTTAGATTAACCTTACTGAGAATAACAGAAATGACACCATTTTGTCAAATTTGCATAATGCATTTAGTTTTTAAACGACCTATTGATGAAAGATTATAATATAAACTGTGCACTATATTATACTTTCTATTTAAAATAATGCTTAAAGGCTGGCCTATGACAATGTGAGCCTTGAAAGTCATATGGGAAAGAATAAATTTACTGTAGATTCTAAATTTAAAATGTTATTATGATCACTACTGCTGCATTTTTACAGAACCTGTGAAGGACAAAGCACAGGAAGACATTCCTTTGAAAGTCTTGTCAGGAGTATGTATGGTATGTAGGGAGGATGCTCCTTCATGGTACACAAATACTGAGCAATAGCCTATATTGAGAAATGCTTATTTAAAGACAGGTGTCTACGAAGTAAGCAACTACCTATTTTTTTCTTATATAGTGCTAAGGAGAGAGAGTGGTAACTACATACAAGACAATACTCCGCTGTCATCAAAATCAGTGATTAGTATTTTTTTCTAGGTAATGAGAACAGAATAGTAAACAGCTGCATATAAAATTAAGAAAATTAAATGGTAATATAATCATAGTGAGTTGTCTGCTTTTAACACTTCAGGGAGGAGGTAAAGGATGAGCATTACTCATCATTACAGATACCTGAAACACGGACTTTGAAAACCAACATGTGCTGAAGCATCAGGTTTTTGTCAAATGCTAGGTTTCTTTTCTACCCAAAGGGACTTAAACAAATCAACAGGATTCATCCCGATTTTCCTTCTCTATGACTACAGTTTTATCTGGAAGAAAAGTTTGACAGAAAAAGGCATAGTCTAATCAAAAAATGCAGTGCCATAATAAATATCAATGGCAGGAAGTATTCTTCATCTTAAATGAATGAGTACAAAGATAAGAACAGCTACTACTATTTGACAATATCTTTTCTAGGGATGGTCATATTTTTTTTTCCAGTTTAGCACTTGCAGTAGCCTTTTCTTATTCCAAGGTGGTTTGTTTCTTTTTTGGCTTGGTTTTGTTTTGGTTTTGTTTTTCAGGGGTTTTTTTGTGGGTTTTTTGGTTTTTTTTTTTTGGTGGGTTTC
>NDXB01013672.1:124106-137779 GCA_002631895.1 Agapornis roseicollis
CCCAGCTAGGCGTTCACTCACTCAACCCCCCCCACCCCCCTGGCCCTCCCCTCTTCCCTCCCTGCTCCCAGAGGAGTGGGAGAAAAGAAAAGCCGAAGAAATACAACTCCAACTGGTTCAGATAACAACAATCCAGTAACTAGGGTATAACACAAATCACTATTGCTATCACCAATAATAATAACGACAAGGAAAACAAGGGAAGAGAGTACGATACCACCCGCCGAAAATGAGCCCGACAGGGAAGTTCCCCCTCCTGCCGGGTAACTCCCAGTTACATCCTGGGCATGACGTGCTATGGTATGGAATACCTCTTTGGTCAGTTAGGGTTCTGTCCCTCCTTCCTCTCGGCCCCCCTCCTCCCTGGCAGAGCATGAGGCTCACCAAGTCCTTGGTCAGGGCAAACATCGCTCAGCAACAACCAAAAACATCGGCCTTATCAGCCTTGTTCCTGGGTTAAGTCAAAACACAGCTACTAAAGAGAAGAAAAACTGACTGCAACTGCTGAACCCAGGACAAAAATTAAGATTAAAAAAATCTTAAATTTGTACAGCATGTTTCCTTGTAAGTATATCATCAAGGAAAACATGATTTTGGAACACTGAGGTTTGATACTGAAGATCTCTGACTGAAGGAAATGTTTCATGAGGGTACACTTATCACAATATTTTACCTTGTGCAGTTGTGGAAGCACTGATACCATTTTTCAAATAAAGGACTGTAATTGAGCAATCATTTCAACAGTTCTTAAGGAAGAATTTCTAGGCTAATCTGCATAGAGACCAAGGTTTACAAAAGCCACTGATTATATCTATGTTAGTAAATAGTGTATTGCAATACAATTTGGTCTGAAGAATGTAAAAGTTGGTGTTGAGCGTTTCAACCTAAATGCATTTCAGTAGATTTTACTGCCACACAGCTTCTAGATGCAGCACTATTTCCCTGTTGCAGCACACTAGTTGTGTTCCTGGAGTCAATCTTAACAGTTAAAATTAATCAGAAATGGAACTAGTCTGTGTATTCCAAACCAACTTCATGAAGATTACTGAGGATTATAAAATATTTGCTTTCAAAAAATATATGATTTAAAGTCATTTTTTTATTAAACTGGATGAAATATATGCCTCACAACATGTCTTATAGAATAAGCAAGGGATGAGGTTTTGGAATAAATCCTGTAAATTGTAAAGTGCATTGTGATTTGCACAAAACATGCAACTTCAACAAAGTAAGAATTTTTCTTTTAAGTTTATTGTAATGTTAATTAATAAAAAACATATCAAGAACGTATCACAATGCACAGGCTGAAGGAGATTTTGAATGTAATTTGTACTTCAGCATCAAACTTTCCTCACATGCTTTGCTGCTCAGAGCCTGTAAGTGCAAACCAGACTTTTTTAACACATGAAAGCAATATTTTCCTTAACCATGTTGTCAAAACCAACAGTCTTTACTCCACAAAAACAGTAAGAAAAAAAATCAATCTGAAGTAGACACCCAGTATAGAAAACTGAAGCTCAAAAGTTGCAAGTTTAAAAAATGTTATAAGTAATAACATTTTTAAATAGGGTCATATAGCAAAAAATTGCACTACTTCAATTTTCATTGTTGAAGAGCACAAATTTTAATCTGCATTTTCATTTAAGCAAAATAAGTGGATGTTCTCTGCATACATACATATTTAAAGTTTCTCACTCATATGTATATGTTCACCTCTTGCTGTCAAGAAAGGCTCTGTTCATAATGGAGCAAGGTAGAAGCCTGAACACATTATGTTTATACATATTCTTGTCTGCGCCCTTGTCACCGGGGGCAAACCTTGTAATGAACGGTGCAAACCAAGACAGGTTTCTTTTCTATTCTTTCAGTAAATCTATTCTTGGTTTTGAAGCATCTGTAGGATGCATACACATCCTAATGTGAACAATATTACAAATCTTTATAAAATATATACAAACATATCCAAAAAAACCCAAACAACCCTTACCCTGCTTTGGTATGGTTTCACAGGCAAAATTGTTTTCCACAGGCTTGCTACTTTTAAAGAAGTAATTATACCTGAAACTCACTCTCACAATTGCTTTAAATGTGGTTTTGAGTTGAAACAGAATGGCTTACCTGTTCTACCGCTCCAATGATTTGTAATTCTAGTTTAAATTGAATTTACTTTGCATATATTCAATATTCGGGAAAGTGGATGAGTAACCACTATTAAGAGCCAGATATTGGGCAGGTTTTTATTGTGCCAGGTGTTCACATAGCTTTCCCAATGTTTCTCAGTCATCATATAAATACTTTGTAATTCTAGTATTGGCTTATCAAGCAGAAGCTGCCAGTGGTGTTGAGTTATGCCAATCCACAAAGCCAAAATGAACATACAATTTTTGTTTTTAATTATTACTGTTTATTTCAGTTTTAGATGAAGATTGATTTTTTGACATATCTATGGCATTAATTTCTATCTCTAATTATAACTATATCTTGACGCACATTGCCATTTATGATTATTTAATCTTAAAAGCATACATAAAGGCAACACCAAATCTTTCTAAAACATATAAAACACTGACTCAGAAACAGTGTTCCTGACACTTGAAAACATCAATTAAATTAATTCAGACACAAACCAGATTATAAAAGCATTTTAAAAAATCTTTCTAATATCCTTTAGAATTTGAAATAACAAAGGTTGCCAAAATATTTTCATTTTTAAATATGTATATATTTTTCATTGTGAATGGCATTTTCATTTTAATATTATATGAAATTACAGTTTCAGCTTTGACTAGCAGTAAATTTCAGAACTACAGGTGGTAAGGACAGCTTTATAATGTTTCTAGCCAAATGAAAGCTAGCAGCACAAATCTTTGCAGAAAACCCATTCTCTCGTAATTTTACAGCCCAATTTTCTTCAGTCAGAAAGTTCAAATGTATTAGAACATCTACAGTTCTGAGTTGTTATTTGTAACCAGCTCTCCTCTTCTGAGACTTTGAAGGTTTGCCCATGTATGAAAGTCACAAAATTCTTAAGTCTTCATCATACTTAATCTCTGCATAATTGTCTGTATTGAGTGTGATAACTGCAAAAACCAAAACCAAACCGAATTGGGCGCCAAAAAGAACTGTCGTGGTTTAAATCCAGTTTCTACTCCCTCCCCCTCTTTCTTTCCTCCCCCCCTCCCCTTCCTCCCCGCTCCCGGAGGGATGGGGAGGAGAACTGAAGGAATGCAACTCCCACGGGTTGAGATAACAACAGTCCAGTAACTAAGGTATAACACAAATCACTATTGCTACCACCAGTAATAAAAACGATAAGGAAATAACAAGGGAAAAGCGTACGTACCACCTGCCAAAAACAAGCCTGACTGGGAAGTGCCGTGTTCTTCTGGATGACTCCCAGTTACCTCCTGGGCATGACGTGCTATGGTATGGAATACCTCTTTGGTCAGTTTGGGTCAGGTGTCCTGTCCCTGCTTCCTCCTGGCCTCCCCTCCTCCCTGGCAGAGCATGAGGCTCACCAAGTCCTTGGTCAGAATAAACATTACTTAGCAACAACTAAAAACATTGGTGTTATCAGTTTTCTTCCCAGGTTAAGTCAAAACACAGTACTGCACCAGATACTAAGGAGGAGAAAAACTGACTGCTACTGCTGAACCCAGGACACATGTCTAAAAGCAGGGCTTTATCCAGACTTGCAGAGATGCTTTTGGTAAGGTTTGTAGCTGCGGTCTATTGACAGAGTGGCTGTTGATTAACTCCTCACAAAAATGACCAGGAGCAGGAAGATGTTCTTAGTACACTCTGGTACTTACATGGATGCAAATATTAAAAACACTTTCTCCCCACCTGTCTGTTCTTCTGGGGTTCATCTTCACTCCTGATTTCTCTATCTCCTCTCCCCAGCAGCACAGGGGGATGGGGAATGGGGTTGTGGTCAGTTCCCCACACATTATCTCTGCCACTCCTTCCTCTTCAGAGGTTCAGACCATGTGCCCACAATGCTGCTATACCATTGCCTTCCTCAGCTGAACAGGAGAGAAAATATAACAAAAGGCTTGTGGATCGAGATAAGGACAGGGAGAGCTCAGTCACCAATTACTGTCCTGAGCAAAACAGACATGGGGAAATTAGTTTCATTTCATTAGTTTCTCATTCTCCAGGGAATGGGAATTGTGGTCAGTTCAAGTGCTTCTTCCTCCTCAGATCCATGAACTACTCCAGTGTGAGTCCTTACCATGGGGTTTCAGTTCTTCATGAACTGCTCCATTGTGGGTCTCTTCCATGGTTGCAGTCCTTCAGGAACAGACTGCTCCATCATGAATTCCCTGCAGGGTCACAAGTCCTGCAGCAAACCTGTTCCAGTGTAAGCTCCTCTTTCCACGGGCCACAGCTCCTGCCAGGTGCCTTCTCTAGCACGGGCTTCTCACAGGGTCACAGCATCTTTTGGACATTCCCCTGCTCTGGCGTGGGGTCCTCCATGGGTTGCAGGTGGAATCTGCTCCCCCATAGACTTCCATAGGCTGCAGGGGCACAGCAGCTTCACCATGGGCTACACCACGGGGGGCTGCAGAGGAATCTCTGCCCTGGCCTCTGGAGCACCTCCTCCACTCCTTCTTCACTGACCTTGGTGTCTGAAAGGATGTTTCTCAAATATATTCTCATTCATCTCTCCAGCTTTTGTGGAGAAGCAGGTTTTTTCACCTCTTCTTAACTGTGTTATCTCAGAGGTGCTATGACCATCACTGATGGGCTTAGCCTTGGCCAGTGGTGGATCTGTCTTGGAGCTGGCTGTCACTGGCTCTATCGGACATGGGGGAAGCTTCTGGAAGCTTCTCACAGAATCCACCCCTGCAGCCCATCCTCCATGCGATCCCACCCTCACCTTGCCACTCAAACTCAATACAAGTACCTGCTTTTGAGATGATTCATAACAATGTAGATTAGTGAGCAGAAAGTAAGACTTTTCTGCCTTGTAAGAGAACCACTTTGCTAAACAATAATCCTAATCCAATTTTTTTTTTGCCTTAGTTTTCTTATGATATTACATTAATCTCAAACTCACCATCTGATGTCGGAATGGGATCCAGTTTGTGTTACCCTTTCTGAAATTGGGACATAAAAGCTCAAAGAAATTATAATATGGTCACTTTAGTCTTCAGGATTTCGTCAGCTTCTAGGAGCTTACATTTATATGGCATTTCCCTTTAGACTTAATTCATTGGATATTGTAAGGTAGAAGAGAATCCATAACTTTCTTCTGTAGCAGATGTCATGAAATAGAGCTGAGACAGATATAAACATTCATGGGAGTTTCCCTATGTTTTCATGGGAGTGAATTATTTAATCTTTTCAAAGTGGGTATCTCCTGATGTCCTCTACGGTCCCTCAGCAGAAAGCTCTTTATTCAGCCAGAGCTGTTATTTGATTTTAGGATATATTTCAACATAGTTCAGTGAACATAAGCCATACTTTTTATTACATTTGCTCTTTTCTAATTGAAGATGCTTTGTATACTTAATGTTTTGGTCATGTGTACCTCCGTCTTGGTTCCTGCTGACTGCAATGGGAACTGGGAACAATCAGCCCTTTCTAAAGTTTAATTTTCTGTTAAAATTGTGATAACTAAAAATATTTCTATTGCATGAGGATGATAGTACATGTAAACTGACGTCAGTCCCCACAGCTCAAATTCATGCTGTTAGTTTAACAGCCAAAACTTTGTCTATTTTGTTGCACTTTGAGACTCGACATATGGCAATGCTGAGATAGATAAAAACATTGCAGTACATTATGGAAAGTCAGGTGTTTTACTTCTTAAAAAAATCCAGTTTCTTCCAGCATGAGAATATCTGTGATTCCACACTGAAAAGCACCAAAGGTTTTAATAATGGTGACTTAAGGATATATAGTATACAACCAGACTTACAAGTCTGTGTAGGAAGAGATATGTACTGCATCTCATATAATGTCTATGAGAGGTGAACTACAGAATAATCATGGAATCTGTTTTAGCATAAATCAAAGAAGGTGGATAAGACTCCCCTTGCTTAAGTTAATGTTTATCATTATGCAATACACTATAGGACACTTTATATTGGGGATTCTCTTCTCTCTGTTATGGGGAGTGAACTGATGTTATAGCTCTTCTCCTTACATATCAATTTACATTCAAGTTTAATCTACATATGAAGGGCAGCACAACCTTCTTTCACTGCTTACTTTACCATGCTATTTGTCACACTGTGCAGCTCATAGCAGTCTGATGGTCCATTCATATTTCTCCTTTAGCCCTAGAGTGACTCTGATTGTCATTCAGGGGCAGAGGTGATACTGAAGTTATGTGTCTCCCATCTATCATGTTTCCTGAATAAGTTTATGGAACTCTGTTTCACATCTCTGCCCTCTGTCCAGTCTTTTCTGTTACTATATGTAGTTTCCTATACTCTTCAGCTGTGTTTATCATTCTGAGGGCTGAATAATGATACCAACATTCACTTAAGCATTGGAAGAATAAAATGTATGCCTAATATACGGTTATCCTATAATATGTCACAGTTGGCATTGAATAGATTAATCTCCATAAATGTGTAGATCTTATTTTTATGTATGCTTAGTGAGAACAGGGACCCCCTGCTGAAGAGTTCCTTTAACATGTTAAACTATGTCCAGCTAAAATCAAATAAACACTAATGTACAGTGTAATAAACAAAGACAAAACTGATCTCGCTAAAATATGAAAAGTAATCTTTATGATGATCATTGCTGTGACATATATGACAAATGAATCAGTTTCGGGAAACAAATGTTCAGAAGGGTTAAATCTGTGGAGCCAGCTGCTTTATAAACTACACTCATCCCTGTCTTAATAGTGAGCTATGAGACCATGTTTCTTTTCCAGACCTCAGTCCCACTGGTTAAATGAGTTGCTCAGTATTTGATTACAGAGTATAATCAACATGTTGCAAAATTGAGTGAATAATTCATAATGTGTCATTTATCTGACAAATTTTGCCTCTGTTTCTGTCTGCCAGTTGTCAGTGAGCAGATTATTATGTTCTCAAATCCACCCTTTATTTGAATTTATTTGCTGAATAATTTCTGCAAATGATTCTTATTTTGTGCCTCATCCACAGGCAGTTTGTTATGAGTGTTCAGCACTGGAAGATGCAGTTATTTTTTATTTATCTGGTATATGGATCATGTGATATTCCTCTGTTTTCTGAGTTGATGATGCCTAGAATATAAGGAAACTTCAATATCAAAGTTTTACATTCTTTTTTTCTATCAGGATGAACCTAAAATTCTTGGGTAAAAGCCAGCAAGCCCTACTTGACAGCAATATCCAGGCACAGCCTAAGAACAAGAGACTGACCCACTCCTCAGATCACCTAAAGTTACATACATACTGCCAGGGAGATTTAAATGGGCTGAATCCAAGAGCAGCCAGTGTAGTTTGCGAAGACGCTACAGCTATGTGGGATCTCATCCTCTCAGTTCTCTTCTGAAATTAACAGGGGTTAATGTTGCTGCTCAGAAAGGAATATTACTTAAATTTCTTTGCATTTTGCAAAGTAGCCTTATGGACAGATAACACTCAACTGGGAAGCTGCATTCTAGTGGAATTCGCTTGGATATAGGAATTAATCATCGAAGGTTATGATTCCTGCCCCTCTACTCTGCTCTCGTGAGACCTCACCTGCAGTATTGTGTACAGCTCTGGTGTCCTCAACATGGACATGGAACTGTTGGAACAAGTCCAGAGGAGGCCACGAGGATGATCAGGGGACTGGAGCATCTCCCATACAAAGACAGGCTGAGAAAGTTGGGGCTGTTCAGCCTGGAGAATAGAAGGCTGCATGGAGACCTCCTAGCAGCCTTCCAGTATCTTGAGGGGGGCCTATAGGGATGCTGGAGAGAGACTCTTCATCAGGGACTGTAGTGATAGGACAAGGGGTAATGAGTTCAAACTTAAACAGGGGAAGTTTAGAATAGATATAAGGAAGAAATTCTTTACTGTTAGGGTGGTGAAGCAATGGAATGGGTTGCCCAGGGAGGTTGTGAAAGCTCCATCCCTGGTGGTGTTTAAGGCCAGGCTGGACAGAGCCCTGGGTGCTATGGTTTAGTGTGAGGTGTCCCTGTTTATGGCAGGGGGGTTGGAACGAGATGATCTTAAGATCTTTTCCAACCCTAACTATTCCATGATTCTATTCAATGATTCTAACCCACACCCCACAAAAACAGCCAAGACATTAAGCCTTTTGTTAGAGAGAATACATTCTTATTTCCTAGTTTCATTTTATTTCCGTTTATGTAATGGCACACTATCTATAGAAGAGCTTCTCACTCCCTGAAGGGTTTACTTTAACTTTTCACATTTCCTCTTAGGATTTGCCATATGAATGGCAAAACAGTTCTTAAAAGGGTATGGACCTTGTTGTGTTTCTAAAAAGTTGGGCTTCTATGAGATGCAAAATTTAATGTGCATAAAACATGTGTCTTGAAGGAAGTTACCTACAGGACAACGAAGTTGAAGATTTGGTTAAAAATGTAATTGAACATGTCTGAAAGCGAGTCCTCCAGTCATCTTTACAATTTTGCAAGAACTTCTATAATGGCAATGGCTTGCATAAAAATCTTCATTATTAGTACCAAAATTCCTATGACACATATTTTATTATTATTTTCTATGCATATCTCACTACACAGTTCCAGTTCTGCACATTACTTGCTTTGGTAGGACTTACCCTTTGTAATGTTTCCCATATAAAAAGGAAGATGTGTTTAATGATAGCAGAACTGGACATTGCTGTGATGTATACAAAATTCTTTAAATGTTTTTTGGTTATACTGTGAGCTTTGGCTGCATTCTTCACAGAGCATCATATTCTGGGGGCTTCCATGGTCTGGGATCTGCTACTGATCTGAAACTTGTGACTGACATGTATATAATAGGCCAGACATAAGGCCAACTTTTTTAGAGTTCTGAAAGATAAACAGAAATCATATACCATTCTGCATGGAGCAGGTTCAAGACAGATTTGATCTCAACCTGTTGTGTTCACTTCACCAGAGAAAGCCACAACTTCCTTTAGTAAAAAAATATGCCATTGTTTAAAGAGTCATCACTAGGAGCTTGCTGTAGAAGTATGCCCTTTCTCACAGTTTTTGTGCCCTCTGAATTTTCCATTACTGTACCTACAGCTCATTCATGACTGTCTGTTCTGCCAGAATCTTAATCAATCAAATCAATCAAACAGTGAATAAATCTTGTACTTTGCTTTGCATGAACACAATTAATCTTGCTTTGTGTAAGCATTGCCAGTGAGGCTCTGGCCCCAGGTGAGACATACGAGCCATTACAATAAACCAGATTCCACTAACAATTCATAAATTAATTGTTTTTTTTTAAGCATGTTATATTTAGCAGAATTTGATTTTATTTGCATTTGTCTATAGAAAGTGATCTATTTTATTTGCCCTAAAATTAATATTTCAACAATATTGACCTTTAATAAGACTTCATTCTCAGGTCTATTTGTGACCACTTTGGATAGTGAGACCACAAAACAAGTTCATATTGCCACCTTTGAATTTCATTTGTGTTGGATCATTTTTCTTTTATATTTATTACTTTGCTAATTTGCACCTCAACCTGTTCTCTGTGCTTCTCAGATCAAAATTACTGATATCTAGCAGAAGTCTTAGAAGAACTTTACTTTCCTGATTAATTGGTAGCAGAGTAGTTTAAATACAACATAAATACAGATTAACAGGGCTAAATTTCTATTGCTCTGGAACATGAGTCATTTAAATGTAATTGCAATAACATTTTGCTTTTGGAAATCCCTTCTTTCTCTTAAAATTACTAAAATTCTGGAAGACAGTATCCACTGCTTGGATTTTATCTCAGCTCAAACAAATCTTGAGGTAGGTCAAGAAAATTTCAGAAAACGCAATTCTGAGGCAAATTCAATGTTGATACTAGCAATAACAGTCTTGCAGGGCTATGAGGTATACAGCATGAGCACAAACAGAGGACTAAGACATTTCCTGAAATATTCAAAGTGTAGCTGTAGACCTAGAATGTCTACAAAACCTGCAGCCACCACCACCACCGTCACAACCAAACTGAAGCCAATGATTTTAGGATTATAAAACTATTCTCTCTGGTCTAATGCATAACAGAAAACAGAGGCTGAAATGGTTAACTTTTTGGTTAAAGAGATACTAGTTCATTTCTTACAATAGTTTCCTAGAAACAAATATTGTACATTAAATTCCAAGGGCAAAGCTTACAACACTTCTGCCACAGCAGCAGGAATAAAGATAAGCTTTTTCATGATCATTTAAATGGCTCCTTTGTGCCATTTATGTAGGTGATATGAGGGGCCTACTTACTACATATGAATTGTATGGTTTTTAGCTTTATGTCTCCAGACACCAGATGAGTTCTAGGATGTGGAGCTTAAAGTGATCATCAGTAAGAGATAACTGAAGAACAGGTCTATTTTACTCAGAAGACTTAATATTGACAACAAAGATGAAAATGCATATGAATAGGTGATTCCTTTATGTTACAAGTGATGGAAAAGCAAATTTTAAAAAGTATTCCTTAGTTTACACTAGAATCATCATGGAACAATGCTGACATCATTGCAGTAGCACCCAGCTTAGTGAGGCTCTGTTTCTTAACTTTGACATTTTCATATCACTATGGTGAAAATAATAATTCAGCACAAGAGCAGCCTATGCTCAAACAATATCTCTATTTTGAATACCACTATGTAGAGTTTTGCAATAAATTAGTACAGACAGTTAGGCACAGGTGTTTTGAAAGAGTCTCGTTAGTTTCCCAAGATACCAGAATATGTGAGCAGAATGCTTTTCTCTCCCTAGGAGAATTTCCTTTAAAAAAAAAAAAATAAAATAAAATCCAGAATACTTTCCAATTAACAAAAAGGAGCTGATATAACAAGAATTGACAGGCCGAAACAGGCTTCTTCATCCTNAAGATACCAGAATATGTGAGCAGAATGCTTTTCTCTCCCTAGGAGAATTTCCTTTAAAAAAAAAAAAAATAAAATAAAATCCAGAATACTTTCCAATTAACAAGAAGGAGCTGATATAACAAGAATTGACAGGTCGCAACAGGCTTCTTCATCCTAATTCAAAGCTGTAGATTTCATAAAGTTTTAAATGTGTTTAAATGTGAAAAACTCAAGAGGAAATTCCTAGTTTAAAGCACCTGCTATCTTCACATGAACATTCAAAATATGAAAGAAATTAACTTTTAAAGTGCATCCATCCCTTTAACCACGCTGATAACTACTATTCTGAAAAAGCCGAGCCAAAGCAGCTTTTTAAAATGTAGTAATTTTATTTCTCAGATAAGATTGCATGGTAATTCAAAAGTCAAAAGCATTTTTATAAATATTATAAAACACAAAAATTGCCTTAAAATGCATGTTAGCTCTGTATTCACAAAAAGAAAAATAATGAAGTAAAATACACATTTAGTAAAAAGGAATGCAAGGAAAAAAATCTCCATATGTACTGCAAAATTGTTACTGCAAAACCACATTATATTCTATGAACATTAGTTTAAGTATGTCATTATCTATTACTGATTTAATATTAGTTTTCTTTTCAATTTTAGCAACAAAGATTACAGGAAGGAGTGATGGCTAAAATAACAAATTTTCAGGAGTCCTGAGAGCACCCTAAAAAAAAAGTTAAATTTATTATCATTTTAGCTTTGATTCTCTCCCTTATAATCTCTCTAATTATTTTTATTATGCAAAACAATATTAAGGAAATAAAAGAAAGCTCTCAAATTAATATTTCTTAGGAGGATATGCAAACTCTTTTTTATAAACCTAATTATATTAATATTTATATATTATAAATACTTTCACAGGAGCCAGATATATCATCAGCAGTTTCTAAGATATGGTTAAAAAGAAATTAATATTAAAAAAAAGTTGAAAGAATATGATATACTACCCCCAGTTTTGAATTTCTTCAGAGAATATTGATGTCAGTGGTTCATCTTGGTAAGATCAAAATATCTCCTGATATGTTTCAGAAGAGCTTTAAGGGATTGAATTTTGAGGCTTTTTGGGCATGAACCTTATCTTCTAGGCTGTCTTATTAGAGGGTCACCAGAAGTTGGAGAAACACTGAGGTCTGGAAGGTAATACAGAAAAGCGTCTGGGAGAGAGACCTGCTAATGCTTCCTGAATACCTTGGTATCAGCGTAGGAAACTTCTTATTTCTGTAATATCTGTATCTGCATATGTGTTTGTGTATATGTTTGAGCACGTGTACAAATGTGTCTTTCAATGTTTGGACCGTGAGGGAAAGATAACTGATAACATACATCCAGAATCTGTATTAATTCATTACAATTTCTGATAGATAATCTGAGTTTAAATGAGAGTTTGGGATGGTTACTAACATGGAATAATATTCAGCATCAATTAAGAGTTTTCAATATTCAGTATCATGCATTCAGCATGATAACAATTAGCTGCTGTGAGTATAGAATCTCATACAGAAAAGCAACAGGGTACGGTCTTCTGTTTTGTGTACTTTAATCCTCTACTGATCATTAGATACTATAAATGTCAGCACCTTGACGCTGGAAACTGGACAAAGTCCTAGCACAGACCTCTGATTGTACAAATTATTAAAAAATGTTACAAATATTTTAAAAAATAAATTATTGTTAAATAATGTTTGTATTTACTAGATTATTCTTCCCCTGTAAAGATTAGAATTATATATTATATAATATAATTTTTAATTTAATGTGACTGACTCAGGGATACAGAGTTCACTGCCTACAGAGTTCTAATCTTCAAATAACTTCATTTATATTGCCAGTAAAGAACAGCAAGTAGCTGTCTTCTTTTAAATTTAAACATAAAGTCTTTGATATAGCAGAAAAAAATTAAACTTTTTGGTCAGAACATAACCTACCTTCAAAGTATGTGGCTGAGAAAAATGCTAATATATACCAATCGTGTACTAAATACCATGTTAAATTGTTCTTCTGTTAACAGTTCCTCATAATTGTAACAAGTTTATCACAGTAGTTGCTGAAAGTCTGCCATTTATAATCTGTTTTATAATGCAGTGAAAATGTATCTTTTTGATGCCTTCTCTTTTTTGTTAACTTTCTCTTTGATCCTATGATTCTATGATTCTTCTTTAGTCATATTGCAATATTGCTGTCAGCAGATTCTGCAACGTTATGGGCTCCATTGCATCTCACTGTCACGAACTCCACATGGTACCAAATATTCTGAGCAAGCCTGTGTAGAAAGCTTGAGTGATATTTTCATAAGAAATATAAACCACATATATAAGGGATAGGTCTTGATCAGAACATCTGCAAAATCTTTCTAACCAGTTTTTATGCAGATATATCTCTGCATATTGAATTCTATTTCATTTCCATAGACAGCAAATGAATACTCTAATATTCAGTTCAAGTCCATTGGACAATCCCATTCCAAATAGTTTAGAAACACATACATTCTTTATGTATTTACATGCACGCATTTATGTATTTACATGCATGTCTTCTTCTATGTGATATAGTATGTTATCATAGAATCATAGAATAATTAGGGTTGGAAAGGACCTTAAGATCATCTAGTTCCAACCCC
>NDXB01013673.1:0-15676 GCA_002631895.1 Agapornis roseicollis
GTGCAAGGTCCTACACCTGGGTCGGAGCAATCCCAGGCACAGCTACAGGTTGAGCAAAGAAGATATTCAGAGCAGCCCTGCAGAGAAGGACTTGGGGGTGGTGGTCGATGAGAACATGATCATGAGCCGGCTTCAATGTGTGCTTGCAGCCCAGGAAGCCAACCGTATCCTGGGCTGCATCAAAACCAGCGTGACCAGCAGGTCGAAGGAGGTGATCCTGCCCCTCTACTCTGCTCTTGTGAGACCTCACCTGGAGTATTGTGTGCAGTTCTGGTGTCCTTAACATAAAAAGGACATGGAACTGCTGGAACAAGCCCAGAGGAAGGCCACAAGGATGATCAGGGGACTGGAGCATCTCCCATATGAAGACAGGCTGAAAAAGTTGGGGCTGTTGAGCCTGGAGAAGAGAAGGCTGCGTGGAGACCTCATAGCAGCCTTCCAGGGGCCTATAGGGGTGCTGTGGAGGGACTCTTCATTAGGGACTGTAGTGACAGGGCAAGGGGTAACGGGTTCAAACTTAAACAGGGGAGGTTTAGATTGGATATAAGGAAGAAATTCTTTCCTGTTAGGGTGGTGAAGCACTGGAATGGGTTGCCTAGGGAGGTTGTGAGTGCTCCACCCCTGGCAGTGTTCAAGGCCAGGTTGGATGAAGCCTTGGGTGGCATGGTTTAGTGTGGGCTATCCCTGCTTATGGCAGGGGGGTTGGAAGTAGATGATCTTAAGGTCCTTTCCAACCCTGACTATTCTATGATTCTGTAATTGAACACTGCCAGGGATGGAGCATTCACAACCTTCCTGGGCAACCGATTCCAGTGCCTCACCACCCTTACAGTAAAGAACTTCTTCCTTATATCCAATCTAAACCTCCCCTGTTTAAGTTTGAACCCATTACCCCTTGCCCTGTCACTACAGTCCCTAATGAAGAGTCCCTTCTCAGCAACCCTATAGGCCCCCTTCAGATACTGGAAGGCTGCTATGAAGTCTCCATGCAGCCTTCTCTTCCCCAGGCTGAACAGTCCCAACTTTCCCAGCCTGTCTTCATATGGGAGATGCTCCAGTTCCCTGATCATCCTCGTGGCCCTCCTCTGGACTTGTTCCAGCAGTTCCATGTCCTTTTTATGTGACTGCCATGATTTTACATATATTAATGCCAGTGGCTCAGCAACTTCATTCACCAGCTCCTTCAGGACCCGTGGATGGATTTCATCAGGTCCCATGGACTTGTTCATGTTCAGGTTCTTAAGATGGTCTCGAACCAGATCCTCTCCTACAGTGGGCGCAAGGTCTTTAATCTCACAGTCCCTCCGTCTGCCTTCCAAGACTTGGGTGCTGTGGTCAGAGCCTTTGCCAGTGAAGACTGAGGCAAAGAATTCAGTAAGAACCTCAGCCTTCTCCAAATCCTGTGTAGCCAGTTCACCCAATAGCTTCTGAAAGGGGCCTACGTTGTCCCTGGTCTGTCTTTTGTTCACAATGTACCTATAGAATCCCTTCTTGTTATCCTTAACATTCCCTCTAATTTTACTTATTTTAGTTTAATTAATATCTTACAGTCCTTTCCAGCTCCACCCAGTGGTGTAAGCGCACCATAACACTCTTGATGTTGATACTGCTTTGATTGCTTGTTGCTGCTTTGGAAATTTGCAGAATCACAAGTATTAATCACTCTTATTTATTACTAGGAGAAGGACATTACACCTGACCCGAGATTGTTAGAAAAGGTGAATGAATGTGCAAAGCATCTGGAGGTCATGAGAAGCCATGAACAGCCATTATCCCATCTGAGTCCAGAACTATGTGACATTTTTGACTTCTTCATCGCTTTGACTATATGTAATACGGTCGTGGTTACTGCACCTAATCAGCCACGACAGAAGGTGGGTTAAAAAAAACAACAAAAGAGAGTTTAATCCTCTTTTGCATTGATACTAATTCATCTTGTAATTTGGGGAAATTAAAACCTCTTGTTCTAGTGAGAAACAACTATAACTAGTTGTGAGACAGCTCCTAGAACAACTATGTGATTGAGTTGGTTTAGTTAAGCATTCGTTAAATGGGATATTTCACTTATCTTCAAGGTAAGATATGCTTCCATTCACAATTTCAGGATACTTACTGAAACTTTCCCATTTTCTTATGCTGTAACTTACTCATTTAATCAATGTAAGTGTGTATGTAAACTAATTTGTAAATGTGAAACACTTCCCAGAAAAGAATATAACCTGTCTGCGAATATTTTGTATGCATGTACTGAATTAAGAAGAGGATGAGATGTTATGGAAAAAAAGAAGAAAAGAATATACTTGAAAAACATTGTGTTAATCTTTCAAGTTATGTAAAATATTCATCTTAAGCTCATTATGATAAATAATGATCATTATGGCTTAAAACAGCCTAAACCAGTGCCACTGATGAATGAGAGTTTCAAAAATGCAATCCCAACATTATCCGTAAGACAAAAACATAATGAAATGTAGTATTAAAGCTAGCCAGCAGCTGGAATTTCCATTCGGGAGAAAATTCTGTGATTTGTGGCTGTTGCAGTTTCGAATAAAAAGTGAGCCAGTCTGCAAAATGACAAGGTTTTGTGCCAGGGAAACATTTGGAGAATGCTCAGTTCTGCTGTTTCAGGAATGCTGCACTGTGCAATAATTTTATATTAGTATGAATATGCTATTACTATTAATAACATTGTAAAAATTATTTTTGTAAACTGAGACGAGTGGTAAAACTGAAGCAAAATGCTTTGATGCTGAAAGAGAAGACAGTGGAAATAATTTATTTCAACATGTTCCTACTGAGGATGTTGTTGACATTGACATATTCTCATAAAACTTTTCTGATACCACACTTCTCAATTGCATTAACTTTTTTTTTTGCTACTTTCACTGAACATGCACAAATGCCAATGTTTCCTACTAATGGTAGCTTTTAGTATGCACTACTGATGCTAGTGCAACATTGATAGTTTATCCATTAGTCATATCTGAAGAGATGAAAGAAGAAAAAATGTTTTTTTAATGCAAACATAATGTGCTTTCACACAGGTACAATTCTGAAGTTCTAGTAACTGGGGTTTTTTGATGTTGAGTAAGTTTTGTCGATTTACTTTCCTTTCTCAAAATACAAATGCCATTACTTCTCTCAAAGAAATTCTCTTTAGTTGGAGCTGCTTAGGTTGAATATGTCAGAATTATTGTACAGCTTTTCTTTGGGTTTTGTTCACTAGTTTATTTTCACTTTTAAAGGTTAGAGATCGATTTGAACTAAAATCTCCAGTAAAAACTATAGAAGACTTCATACGAAGATTCACTCCAAGTCGCTTGACCTCTGGCTCTAACAGCAGTAGTTCATCTAATCTAGCTACAAGCAAATCAATGCACAGATTTGGTTTAAGTCTGCTTTCATCTGCGTCTACGGATAGCACTTTATTAAAACTGGAAGAGAAGCTGGCATACTCTGCACAGATGAACAACAATGGCTACAGCTCCCAGCAAGGCAGGACAGCTGTAGGTGGTAGACCTGAGGAAGGAGAACTCCGTTATGAAGCAGAGAGTCCAGATGAAGCTGCTCTTGTCTATGCAGCAAGAGCATATAACTGTTCTCTGGTTGGAAGGCTGTCTGACCAGGTATCAGTGGAGCTACCTCACCTGGGAACATTAAGCTTTGAAGTATTGCATACCTTGGGCTTTGATTCCGTCAGAAAGAGGATGTCAGTAGTGGTCAGACATCCTCTCACAGATGAAATAAATGTTTACACTAAAGGAGCAGATTCAGTTGTTATGGATCTTCTTCTACCTTGCTCTTCAGGTACACCTCTTACTTACCTTTGTGGCAGTGGGGAGTTAGGGGGAGGCAATTCTGCTTAACTGCTGAAAAACGCATTGTATCTTACTGCCTTCTTCAGCAGGTAGAGCTGCCTGCTTTTGTGAAGATGGGAAATCGTAGAATGGCAGCTGTCTCTATTCTTTTGTAGTGCTTTTTTATTGTTATTATTTACTGTAAGAGTGGAGCAAGTTGCCTAGAGGAGCTATGGGTGCCCCATTCCTGGAAGTGTTCAAGGCCAGGTTGGATGGGGCTTGGAGCAACCTCATCTAGTGGAAGGTGCTCCTGTCCATGGCAGGAGGGTTGGAACTAGATGATCTTTAAGGTCTCTTCAATCCAAACCATTCTGTGATTCTATGATTATAGCAAATCATCTGTAAGAAATTACTGCTTCCTTACCATACAAAATTGAGTGGAATTAATTTCTGCTCAAGATCTTCTACTAACAAACTTTACTTTGAAGGAATTTCCTGAATCTCTGCCAAAGCAGTTTACATTTCTTAAGAAGAAACTGGTGGCCAGTGCTTGGCTATTTGAGTGTTTTATATGAAATCCAAGCACTTCATTTTGCAGATTCTTCTCATGTTTCATTTGTGAATCTTTACATCCTTTTGCTGCAGTATGTTTACATAAACCAACACATTTATGCTGGTTTGACTATGACACTGAAGGGCACTGAATCAATCAGCCATCAAAACAGAAAGGTTGTGGCAAAAGGAGAGGTGCTATTCAGATGAGAAGTCTTGTCTTCAAATACTTATTTGACTAGCAGGGAGCAGATATGTAGCTGTAAACATGGAACTTCCCTAAAGCACGGAGACTTCTCCAGCACCCAGCTGTCACATGAAAAGGAAACAACTTTAAGTAGCTGCTAATTGTAATCAGTTGGGTTCAAGAAGAACCCTGTAAACTTTCAGAAGTTAGAGGAGACACACAGGTTTCAGTTTGCATGAATCATTTTTGCATCTAATTTACTGGTTTTTCAACATTGAACTTAATCCAGTGTTTAAAGGTTACCCCTGTATGAATGGACAGAGCCCAAAAGTGCTAGACATACTTCTCCATCTTTCACTAATGCATTGACTTTGCGGTTACTTTGACATTATTTGCAGTAAACAATTGTGAAAGGCTTATACTGTGTAATTTTAGTTTAATGAAATACAGAAAAATGTTGGCATTAGGTTTCTGTTTACAGCCGTGTAAATCAAAGCTGAGCCAGAAAAATTAAGAACAACTTGTTCTTAACTAACAACAAAGTATTCATGAATAATTTTCTAGTGAAAATCTGATACCACAGAAGGTACACGGAGCATCTGTGGAAACTTGTTTCCCTCTGAAGTACTAGCAGAGAATTTGTAGTACTGAGAATTTCTAATAATGTTTGGAAATGAGTTGTCAGAATGACAACCGAGCATTAATAAGGAAAGGTTAATTTATGCCAAGTCTTAAATATTTTGTCACCATATAACAGACTACCTTGGAAGCTGCTGTGTCTGTTCACAGTAGACTCAATGGATCAAGGAATTTTCAGGCAAATTTCAGACAGATCTAGAACCTACCTAGGTAAAAACAAGGCCAGTTAGAATACCGAACAGCAGCAGTATTACCAAAGGTGGTGTATGTCAGAGAAGGGGAAGTAGAGGTCCTGAAGATTGGTATTGGCAGTGAACAGATTCTGTATCTGGGCAAGTACAATGATTCCATCATCTTTACAGGTAGGAGAATTGAAGGTGGCTTTGAAATTGTGCCCTTTTTAAATTTTTTCAGCACAATTTGAACTCTGAGTTTTAATGTATTTTGCTATTGCAAGCAATGTAAAGTGCAGCCACTAGAACCTCATAAGCAGTTTCCCTTGTTTTCTAGCCCTCTGAATCACTGCTAGCTTCAGTAATTCTGTACATTTTAGCAGATCTGTCTGGAAAATGTGTGACATTTCTCTTGAGCAGCTTCACTCCTGGACCTGACCTCAGACTTACAGTCTGTGCCTGGAGTATTGTAATGTCAGTGGATATGTTGTTAATTCCCAAGGGACTATCATCTTTTTTCCCATGGCAGAGAGGTAGAGGAAGCCTCAGAAGATTCATACCGTAGCTATTATTTATACTGTGGGAGCTGTCAGTGGTTTCATCCTGTTCTCTGGTGATGGCGGAATGTGAGTGTGAGAGGAGATATAATGCTAGGAAGATTCAGACGTTTATCATTTTAAGGAATTGATCAATAAGTGAATAAACATGACAGCTAATCCCAGTGCTTGCTTTTTGCTGTCTTAGTGCCTCAGGGGCATGCAAATTGTGTACCAGTCAGGAGTGCATCTCAAGACTTTGTGCCCTTACACTGAGGGACTAAGGCAACATTGTGGTCCACGATCTCACAATTCCAACATCACATAGCATGACTGGGTACTGTCAGACACAAGGGTCCCTGTTTGGGAGGAAGAGTATTTTAAAATATGACATGAGGAACAGGCTGACATCAGAAGCAAAAGTATTATGTTGTAACTTTAGTTGTGTCTTGCAGAAAATCAGAATTCACCATGAGCTTCAAAACTTTTAAGTTCCTGAATTGATTCCATTTACTCTGTCTGTGTATTTTGTTGAGACTCTGAAACCTGATGCTTTCTGAGAGCTTACAGATATTTCCAAAAGCCTTGAAATGATCCCCAGGAGTGTATTGTTTTTACTTTATCTCAATCACCATGCACATAAATAAGAAAATTACAGTTTGAGTCAATACCCATCTCACACAGGAACTGGGAACATAAGTCATTGAGAAAACAGTGACTGGGCTGGCTTTCTGCAGCTTGTGATTATGGAAGGAAATGAAGCAGGCAGTACACCACTAGCTGTCTGTAATTTTTCTGGAGACTTATTTGCTGTTGTCACTGACGTGGTACATGTGGTCACACTTCTCAGCATAGAGACGTCCTAGCTGAAAAGAATCTCCGCAGCTGGGTTTTGTCTGCGAGAGATGCCTTCCCCCCTTTTAACTTCTGAGGACAAGGTGAATCTCAGAGTAAAACTGATGAGGAACATGAAGAGCTAGAAGGGGCATTAGCTGTCATTGGTATGCTAGTGGAGGGGGAAGATGGAGTCTTCCATGCTGGAATTAAAAAATGGTGTGCACATCTCTACTTGTAGAGAATTACTGTCTTTGTTCACTGAAGGTGGTATTAGCGTTTGACATTATGATCACTGAGTCAGAGCCCATGGAATTCAGACAGATCTGAAGTGATTAACACCACGTAACCTTAAAGGGGTAGAAACAACCTTTGATGTGTTTAAGCACCTATTCAAGTTTGCACTATTTGAAATCAGCATAGCCGCTCCCATAAGGCAATTTAATGTGGCTTATACAAGAAATATGTCATTTCTCTCTAGAATAGTAATGTAGCACAATAAATCAGGAAGAGCACGTGCTTACTTTGTTCTTCTGAAGTTAGAAGAGCTGACTCACTAATACAGAAAGCCTCCAAGAAGGTTTGCTGTATTACTTATCCCAGAAAAAAAAAAATAAAAATCTATGTTACACAGCCAAGTCACATATGCCAAAAAGATTATAATTCACAAGCAGAAAACAAGCTAAATGAGACTGAGTTAGACTGCCAGTTCAGTATAGTATATTTGCACTTTATGTTGCAGCTGAATCTAACTGTAAGCTGTTTTAATAGCTTCTGAAGGAACCCGGTAGTGTTTGTGTCTGAGCCACAAAGTATAGTGTAAGAAAGGGCTTTCAAATTGCAAGCAGTGTTTGTGGGAATATTCTTCCGGAATATCTGTATTGTCCCTTTGAGAAAATCAATAGTGATAGCATAGTTGGCTTTATAGTTATAGCATGGGTAGCTTTAATAGATAGATGGACAGGCATATCAGAATATTCCTGCCAGTATTCACCTCATGACCTTAATCAGAGATGGAACTGAAATGAAGGTATGCATGAAATACCATAACCTTCTTGGAGTCCCTTAGGAACATCTGGGTATGTACACTTTACAGACCTACAGGTTTAGGCTTTACAGACCTACAGGTTTAGGCTTTACAGACCTACAGATTAGGATGGTCTTCAAAGTTGAGAAAACAGCTGTACCATTTGTAAAATGTTCTGATACATGGTTGAGGTAACAGGAACAAAAGCCAAAATACTGGGATTCCAAGCTCCCAGTTTCTTCCTACAACATCAGTACTTGTATGTGTTTGTACTGGAGCCTCTGGATGCCCAGCTAGATACTGTGTGGCTGTATAAATGTGAAAGTGCTGAATGCTATATAAGTTTATAGTCAGATGTGTGTATGTATATACATGGTCTCACATAGCAAGATCAAATTGGGTGTGAATGCACACTGGGAAAACAAGTGCCAAAATATATAAACAATAAGATATTTGTGTCATCTAATTTAGATACCCATATTAAGTGCATTGTATAAAGGTATAGTGCCTTTAGGTTTTCAGTATGGTTAATTAAGAGAGGTGAGCACATCCAGTAGTGAACTGAGGTCATATGTAGTAGGTATCTTCAGGAGCTCAAACTTCTAGTCATGAGTGGCATTCACCTGACTCTGACTGATATTGTGCAAGTACCGCTTGCATTAAGCAATATTTGTAACAGCTCCAGTTACAAAATTATAACCCTGAAATGATTCTACACCCCCGAAACCATGCAGACTTTAGAAGAAAATCATAAAAATATATCAGGATATAGGAAAATGTGCCATAAGTTACAGGGCATTCTCACTCGGTGGTTCCAATCTAAAAACTTACCAGCTTGTACTAACCCTGCAAGTCATATTATTTAAGATTACATAAGCCTGTCTTGATGGTAGATGATGTAAAAGATGCAGACCACCTGTTTTTTACTTTTGAAGACATCATTTTAGGTAATGAGATGGAACAAATTGTATTCCTGTGATATTCATTATTACTCTTTTTGATCATTGTGTGAGCAATGTGAACCAGTCCCAGCTACACAGAGAAAAGGATCAGCTGCTCAGGCCTGATTTTGATTTCTTACACATGGCTTTAAGTGAAGAATAAAGCTAAGTGGAAGTTACGCTGCTTCCTTCAAGGTAGAAGCTAGCTGTGAGGTCTGCAGAAGTGTAAGTGCTCTTCTAAATGAAAACACACTCAGACCCAAAACTTCTTGCATTGACTCAGGTTGATAGGTACTATCAGTACAGCAGTAACAGAATTACATTAAACATCTAGATGTACAAAAGGAAGCACTGTTTCTGATTCTTTAGAAATATTAACCTTGGTGGAAAACTAAATGCTATTTTTAAGTGTCATTTTTTGCACGTAATGAGATGTAAGGAAGCATTTGCTAGTAGTGTATTTGAAATTATACTTCTCTTCCTGACAATTATGGTTTGCCGTGAAGATTGTAATGATTTCTTAATGTATTCAGACCAAACAAATACTTAAGGAATAAGGTAATAAAGGTCTTTCTAGCATATATTCACAATGACTTTTGAAGAGAGAAAATACAGGACAAAAAGAAAATATGTTTTTTTTTCTAAATGGAATGTTTTACTTGAGTTTCCCAGGAGTCATCAGCAGCTCTTTAAAAGTATCAGTTATAAAGTGCTGTTACAGTGAGTACTGTAGACAAGTTTTTATTCTCTGAGTGCATTCAACTGCTGTTATTTCTCAAGCACTAATTTCTTTTTTTATTCCTATGTAGATGACCCTCGGGGCAAACATCAAAAAAAAATCCAAAGCAAAACCCAGAATTACCTTAATCTGTATGCTGCAGATGGACTGCGGACCCTCTGTATTGCAAAAAGAGTAAGTAAAAGAAGACTCTTAGGTTGCTCTTAAGGAGAGTCTTGACAAAGATTACTGAAGGCATTTATTAATTTATTGTTCTTGATTCATAACTTCTTTTTCATTTTATTCAGTAAAGTATGAATGCCTCTGCATCACATTGACTATGCCCTCACATACTCTTTTTAATAGGTTCTTAGCAAGGAAGAGTATGCCTGTTGGTTAAAAAGTCATTTAGAAGCAGAATCCTCTATTGAAAATCGTGAAGAACGTCTGTTTCAGTCAGCACTGCGGATAGAGAAGAATCTGCATCTGCTAGGTAATGAAATGAGAGCTGGACATGAAATTAAAATGTGTTAAAAAAATCTGAAAGCTTGCTTATGAAATCCGTTCTTTCCCTTAAATGGTTTCTGACAGTATAGAAATTGGCTTCTTTTGGACTTTGTCATGGCTGTCATATGGAGCACCACAAAGGAAGGGATATAATTAACATAACAGAAACCCTCTTTTCCTTGCTTCTGACATCATTTCATCACTAGTAAAATGAGTGTAGTAGTACGAGGGATGAATCAGAATCAATATCATAAATGGGAAGTGCTCCTTGAAATAGGAGGAGGACTTTGCCCAAACTGACTACAGAATTTTGTTATCTTAGTGAAACTTCGGCATGTCAGAGACTTACGTGACTCCAGGGGCACCAGGGACATTCATAAATCAATGCTTATAAACTGCATTTGTGAGAACTCTCACACATCTATGATTCTATGATTCTATCAGGTTCAGCACATGCACTCAGGGCCCTGTGTATTCTGTGGAAGGGGATTGCATTACTTCCTAATGATGCAGTTGAAATCAGTGTATGGAAGATGTATTCCAAGAACTAAGTCATACTCTTCATCTGCTGTGTTGAGATGTTGAATGCACTGAGATTCTAAAATGTATATATATATATATATATTCACTATTACTCCAAGTATCCAACTGCTGTCTCTGGCAAAGAAACTGGGACAGCCATAACACTGTTGGAGATAACAGCCTTCACAATTGCCAGCATGCCTGTCTCTGGGAGATGAGATCCAGCTCACCCAGCTTCTCATGTATCTACTACAGATCTCTAAATCTTCTCACATAACCAGCAGAGAAACAAAAGAAGAAAGTGGATTTCATTCAGTCTGTCCTAAATACCTGCTTTAGGGTTAAATGAACCATGCCCTTGAAGTATCTGTTTCTATCCTCTGACTTGAAGGGCAGCATGAGGTGACTAATTTGGACCACAGCAGTCAGGAAGATCCCACCATGGTCTTGCCTGTTGACTCTGGCTGCACTCTGGGGGATGAGGGAGAAGGAATTGAAGAAATGGAACTGCCAGGCAAATAAGTAAGCTCTAGCCAGAAATAAACTACCCATTCAGTCATTCCCCAAGAACCTTCTACTGTGGTTTGTATCTTCCAATGATCAGTTATGAGTGGGTTGTGGGAATGAAAGAGTGAGTCTGGAACAGGAATGTCTTCTCCTTTGTCTGGATAGCAAGAGCTCTCCCAACATTGCCCTAAGAACGTGTTTCTGCCTACATGACTGATGGTCAGACTTCAGGTGGACTTCTGCTGCTGAAGTATTTTCTTCAAGGAACAGACATAGGAATAATAAATAGCTGCAAAAAGTTTACTTTGCTTTTCCTGCTGTTCCAGGTAACTTGCATGTCTGTCACCTCCTCATTTCCTAGTAGTGAGGACTTACATTTTCTCACATCCAGGCCTCTCAGAAACATGGTGGAGCACTGATGGCACTGAACTTGATCCTGAGCAGCTTTTACTACAGTATTTGAAAATCTTGTTTCTGTCAATTGGTTTATGAAAGCATAGGAAAGATACTTAGAAACAGGTATAAAGATACATTGAAACCATGAAAAAGCCACATTTTACTTTCATATCATGACTGACAGATTTATGATTTATTCTCTGCTATATATCATTTGGCAACCAGTATCTTTCTGCAAGAGCAGAAAGCAGAAACAAGGCAGGAAAAAGTTTATGTCTGCAGCCTAATGTGCTGTTGCCAAGCTTCCAGTCCTGCCGTCATTCGCCTTCTAATGGGATAAATGTGTAGCGACCCAGCCTCTTTTGGTTGAGGAAAAGCAGTTAAGACCCTTAAGAACTTAAATCTCCTAGAAGAAACAGTCTCTTCTCTAACAACATTCAGTAGAAATGGTGAAGAGCAGGGAGAAAATAAGCAAAGATACAACTTTTGTGAACCTCTGAGACTACAAATGGTGTCATAGTGCTTCTGAAGCTTTGAATTCTGGATTTGTTGTTGACGGCTGATGAAGATGTTTACCCCATCTACTTCCCACTTCTCAATACCCCCCAAAAGCTGCCCTAATCTTGCAACCATTGGTAGTTCACCTATTTCCAGTAAAGGTACTTGCTGGGGCTTTTTGAAAAATCCAAACTTACAATTTCAGGTGAACCCTAAGTGTTCATTTAATGTGGAATATTTTGCTTTTTCTATGTGCTTAGGTGCAACTGGCATTGAAGACCGTTTACAGGATGGTGTTCCAGAAACCATCGCAAACTTGCGTAAAGCTGGGTTGCAGATTTGGGTCCTTACTGGAGACAAGCAAGAAACAGCTGTTAATATTGCATACGCCTGCAAGCTACTGGATCACGATGAAGAAATCATCACTTTGAATGCTGAATCACCAGTAAGCAGATCTGATACACAAGTTTACTTGTGAACTAGCTTTGCTTTATTTTTAACTTGTGCAATTAAAAGCTTGATGGCTTTTTGATGGCTTTCCTCTTTTTTGTGGGTTTGTTTTGTTTTTTTTTTTTTCGTTTCCTTCTTTTCCTGCTTCTTTTTTAATTTTTAGGTAGGACATATTTTTGAATACTTTTCAATGACTCATATTTCTAAGTCATAGTGTCATGTATCATAAACTTACTGAAGACATGTAACTGTGTGGAATGGGCTCCACCATGAAGTAAAATATGCCATAACAGCATGAATGCTTTTCTGCAGTATGCATTCTCAAAATATCCCTAGTTTTGCTTATTGGCTCTAATGGGTCTCCAAAGCAACCTGTTGGGAATTCGTGCTTTGTTTTACACTGCTGAAATGTAGCATTTAGATAACTCAGTCATTCGTGTTTTCTCAGGTGGCTTTTTCTCTGGAGATAGAAGCAATACTTAAATTTTGATGCTAACACTGAGAGTCAGCAAGCCACATCTACAGTAGTGCCTTGCTTTCTAACAGATCTTTTCTAATTCTTCTGAATTACTGATCTTTCTTGTGCTCAACTTTGCAAGCAGACAGTCACAGAGTTTACTGATATGGTCTAATATACAAGGAACCAGAATGATAGTGCTGTTGTCCCTTAATGGGGTGATAAAATTGGACTTCAGATCAGCAGAGAGAGGTAGGCCAGCAGTATCCAGCTCCATATTCTTTTGAAAAGGAAGAAAAGATAACAGCATTTTCCATTCCTGAATGTATCAACTGAACTGGTAAATTGATTTTCCATGATCTTTATTTTTTGCCACACTTAGTTGTAAGACCAATAGCATTTCATTTCAAATGTTCATATATTCTCAATAACATCTTCTAATTGAGTATGGCTAGGTGAGAGAATTCAGCTTAAATAACCTTTAATTGGCCTTTAACAATGCATAACTACTTGATCTGAGTTGTAGGCGTATGCATGGTGTTCATCACCATACTTAACTTGGTACTGATACTGATTGTATCATTTCCCAGCACTGTTATTCTGAGAACGAGCTAAAAGAATTTAGTTTAGCATATAATACTGCATGCTAAAAAGGAATTAGATTTTAAATTTTTCAGCTCCTTATTGCTGCAAGAATTGAGTGTTTAGAGTGAATAGAAAATTAGTAGAAGTTAAAACTTTAACAGTGCAATGAATATAGCACATTCCCCATATTTCTTATACCTAAATATACAGCAGACAACAACATTTGAATACCTGTTCTTTTCTCTCAAGTATATTTATTTTGAATTTTTTTCAGGAGACATGTGCTGTCTTGTTGGAACAGTGTCTGCAATGCGTAGAGTCTAAGTTTTCAAACAACATTATAGACGAAGCTACTGGAAACATGACTGTTGGGTTCACCCCTTTCTATCCACCCTCTTCCCATGTGCTTTCCAGCTTGGGCCTAGTGATCGATGGAAGGACTCTAGCTTATGCCCTGGAACCTACACTAGAAGATAAATTTCTCACACTAGCCAAGCGATGCCGTTCAGTACTGTGTTGTCGCTCTACTCCACTCCAAAAGAGCATGGTAGTGAAACTAGTCAGAAACAAACTCAAAGCAATGACCTTGGCAATAGGTAAATATCTCAGTTTAAATTAGCTTGCCTTGATGTATACTATGCCTTGAGAACTTTGATTTTTTGACTTGTGATAGGACCCTTCCAGCTGCCTCACTACTCAGATTGTTTTCCAGTTTTGTCTGGAAATGTGTCCAACACCTCTTAACATATTTATTCAGAACCAAGATAGAATTCTGGAGTAGTATTTGGGATTTCTTCCTACAGAAGTTAGGTAATCAGGACCCAGGTATGCTATGAGGTTTTGGCATGTCCAAACCCAGCTGTGAAGAACTGGGTTAGTTGGTGCCGTGCACAACCCCACTTTGCAGTTGCTATATTGCACAGAACAAGATTGTGCTCAGTGTTGTTTCATCTCATCATTTTAAACTCAAAGTTCTGTGTTTTAATCACAAGTTGATCATACAGCTTAGGATATGACTTGGCCTTGTCAGCATAAAGAATGGATTTACAACTGACATCATTCCAGCACTTACACTTCTTCCCAGCTCAGTTAGTGGAGGGGAGATTTTGTCAGTTACCTGGTCTTAAATCTGGCAGCATGTTCCATGTTTCCATGATTTTTGTGTAAGGAAAGTCAACCAGCTCTTCCTCAAATTTAGACTTGTGCTGCATTAGAAGATATGATTGCAGCATATATTGTCACAAACACATTAGCTTTCATCTGCTTGTCTTAGTTAATCATAGCAGGAACATTGTGGGTTGGACCCCGTGAGAAGCCCTAAGTACATATAATAATTGCCAGACTCCTGTGACATCCACATCACCAAATATGTACTGATGATAATACTACTCATGCTCACTATATTATATCTAGCTCAAGTATGCCCCCCTCATACTGAATTTATATTTTTGGCGGACAAACTGTGCACATGATCATTTGCATATGTTGTCAAAAACGTCTGTCTGGTTAACTTGAATTATCCAGAATGCTTAAAAACATGTGGAGACTGGGCAGCTTGTGCTCTTAATCTTCCTGAGCCTTTTCAAGGACAGAGCCTTGTGCAATATAGTCTAGTGTGAGGCATCCCTGCCCCTGGCAGGAGGGCTGGGACTAGATGATCCTAACGTCCTTTCCAGCACAAACCATTCTGTGATTCCGTGTTCTTGAACCTGGGGGTTGAGCTTAAGCTCTTGTTCTCATTTAAAAACCTAGCTGTATACATCCTTCCTTTTAACCAACAGGAGCTGACTCGAGGCTGTGTCACACAGTCACAAAGCCATCAGCTTTGTCAGGTCAGCAGATACCACTCTTATATGTGCCAACAGTAGAGAAACTGGAGTGAGATGTGAATCAGCCGCTGAAGTTTAAAACCAAGTGTCTTCTTGTCAGCTAGTACAGTTTCATTTTCCACTAGCACATTGGCTATAAATTTAAGAGATTAAGAAGTAGATATATGTCCCATTCTGGTGTCCTTTCTATGGCACATGTCACTTGTGGTACCATGACTGGAAGCAGAGCAAGGGATGGTAACTGTGCAACCATTGCAGTTAAATCTGATAGGTGATGGATGTATTAAAGATCTCAGACTGGTCAACCCAAGTCAATAATTCATCTACTTTTTAACTTTATTGTATTTTTATTGTGTAGACATTATTGGCTTCAAGCCTCCTTGTAAATTTCCATCTTAGTCACACCTGATTGCAGGTGAGAGTTAATCAGGAAGCAGAAGTATTGGGAAGCTTGATATTTGAATTTTAGGTCTTACTAAAAAAAGGGGGATGTGCCTTTTTTTTTTTTTTTTTTTTTTTCC
>NDXB01013673.1:15795-61302 GCA_002631895.1 Agapornis roseicollis
TTTTTTTTTTTTATGATTAAAAAAAAAAAAAAAAGGCTACAAGATCAGAATGTTTTGGCAATTTTGTCATGCTTTTAACCTTATATTCCAAAGGTGGATCCTTTCCTACCCCACATTGCCTTTAGTATACCCACCCAACAGTTAGGACTTAATATACTCAGTCAACACTCAGTAACAACTGGTATTCTTTTGCTTAGCTGCTGCTATCTGTTCTTGGTCTACTAGTGACAATATAACTGTATCTTGTCATCTTTAGGTGATGGTGCTAATGATGTCAGCATGATACAAGTGGCAGATGTTGGTGTGGGGATCTCTGGGCAAGAAGGCATGCAGGTAATGTTGCTCGTTCTCTAAAATGCACTCCCATGAAAGGGAGAAACAGGCACTCCCCATATGTCAGCTTGACCAAGCTGCCTTTGGGTAGCCAGCACAAAAAAAAGGAGAAGCAGCAAGTTGTGCTCAGGAGTGCCAGTTGTACATGTGAGGATGCTGTCAGCTTCAGTTTGAGCTTGTGTTCTCAGATTTGTGGTGAGTTTAAACATGTTACCTTCTCAAAAAATTCAACTTACCATATCCCTTTAAGCAATATGTTTTAAGAAATCATTTGTGAACTACTGGCTTAGAAGAGGAAAAACCCTCAGCTGGGCATCATTCAGGAAATAAAGATGCACTTTTCTCTGGCTTTTATTCTCCTCTCTCCTGTATTGCTTGGATATACCTCTCCTGTGGAGTAGCTGCACAAGCCCATCAAGCTAATACAGCATGTTTGCATGGTGTGGTGGTGACCCTTAGCCCAGTCACACACAAAACTCCTTCAGCTTATTCAGACAGCAGAACACTGAAGAAAGAGAAAATTGCAACCCTTTGCAGAACCACTGCTCCCAACACACTGTTCCAAGTCTTGGTTTTCTCCCCATTTCCTGCCACAGAGAACAGCATGATAAGGGGACTTGCCCTGTCGTCTTTTGAATGTGTTCAGCCTGTGATTGCTGGATTTAGCACTCTATAAGAAGCACTTCACACATCCCCAGAAAAGCAAATGTATATATGTAGAGTGTATTACGTACTGCATTACCTATTCCCTCTGTCTCCTCTACTGCTAGTGCAGTTCAGTTGCAGAGTTAGCACCAGACGTGGCTGTAAGACACAGAGAATGAAGAAGATACCTCATTTCCACAACCTGCCTTGTATTTGGGCTGGGTGCAGACTGATTACATGAGAAAATAAAGTAGCTGAGTATATGTCAAAGTTCTTGAGAGAAGGTGGGAAGTGTTTCCATCCTGAGGACCTGAGCAGATGAGCATGCTCCTTAACTTAGTTACCGGTGGGTGGTTCTCTGACCCACATTACGTTTTTGCAACACTGGCTGGATGTTTTGCTCAAAAGGGAAGTAGGGCCTCCTTCACACAGTGCACAAGTTGGCTATAGAATTGTATTCCATGGGATTTCATGAATGCTGTAATTTATTTGGGTCAGTACACAAATTTATGAAACAGAAATTTAACTGAGCTATGAACTTGGATGTCAACTTTGTGCATTTCTGACATGCACATCACCAGAAGCTAGGACAGTACTCTGGAGAAAAGTCAGTACCTGTTTTTCTTATTTATTCATATACTCTTCTGAAGGCATCCTCTCTTGGCCACAGTTGGAGAATGGATGGTAGACAGGCTTTAAATTGACCCAGCAGAACTATTACACTTGTTCTTGTAATCACCCAGTGGGCTCAAAGTAGTCTCCAGGGCAAGTGGATGTCCCTCAGTGCTCTTCAGACAGACAGATTTCAGGCTGCAATCCATTAAAAATGCTTCTGTAAACATCTTAGCAGCTGTAAATTAGATTAGAAAGAAGCTACCACAAAAATATTCAGATACTCATTGCACATGTGGCATCCCAGCTATAGATCCTGTGAGTCTGACTTTAATGGCTGATGAGGGCAGAAGAAAAGGAAATCTTGGATTAAGCTGATACCAAGTGTATTCGTTATTCCACAGCCTTTACCAGACTCCAAACACTTTGTGTAACTTTTGCAGCATCATTCTGCAGGCAGTATAGGCTCCAGTGAGCCCAGAGGACATTTTGTGTGGTACCCTCCAAGCCTGTCAATTCAAAGAAGCCTGCCCCAAAATCACAGAATCACAGAATCCTAAGGGTTGGAAGGGACCTCGAAAGATCATCTAGTGCAAACCCCCTGCAAGAGCAGGGTAACGTAAATTACATCACTTATCATCTCTCATGAACTTACCAGCTCCTATCATCTATGTATGAATTCAGATCACTTTTTTTTCCCTCATGCAGACATATAGTGCTTGTAGCAGTTTTTTTTAACTCTTCTCACCATATATGCTTACTATAATCAGTCTTCAAATGCCCCTGGCTTTTGTGGTATATTTAAAACTGAAAGTTATTTGCTCATTAACCCATTAAACTACCTATTTTTTTCTGAATGAAATTTCAACAGAGTGAAAAATGTTTATAGATTATTTCCTTTCCTGCAATGTCCCAAGGAACCATGCAGGCCTCCTCACTATAAACAACTGTCAGAATCTTACACATGCAGGTACTCAGAAGGCGTTGAGCATTTAGATGTCTGAAACAGCAATACTCACTGATTTATTTTCTTTCCACAATCTATAGAAGCATGTGGAGCATGAATCACTTTTTCCTGTGAAAAAGCTGGAAGAAAAAATAAAAATGTGAAAATCAAGGGGATATTTTGAGAGGAAATAAACATGCAAATGTAATTGGATAACACTGTTTTCCTCACTGTGTTCCTCACAGCAATAAAAATGGAATAAGAAAGAAAAAAACTGACACTTTTCACAGTACGTTGTGAAGTACTATGTTAGAAGCACAAATGAAAAGAAGCTAACAGTTTTGTTTTGACATGGGAATGGGCTGAGATGGGGTGGAGGACAAGGAAGCAGACATAGCACAGCTCTCTTCTCCTCAAACTACAAGAGAGCTGTATGTCTGCAAGACAAATCAGACTGTTCTGTGCAGAGAGGTTATAATAAGTGTATCTCAGTGCCTGAGAAATTCCAGGATGTGTCTATGTATTACAAAATGTTCCAGTGCTTATATACATCTACTGCTTAAATTACAATAATTACTACACCTTCTCTTGCATACTGTTTTAGAGTTTGTTTTAATAGTGTATGCTTTTAATGATTTACTAAAAAAGGGAATTAAGAAAAATTAAAAGGAAAGATGTCTTTCATTTGAAAATACAATCAAGATAAACCCTGCAGAGTGTGAGGAAGTCATTGCCCCTTTGGAGGTTTTTCACCTTTTCCTTTCAGTTTGCTGAACCGTGAGAAGAAAGGTGATATGAAAACATAAAATGAAATGTAAAATAAGGTTCAAATGAAATCTTGGTGTGATCCTAGAGATAAACAGACTAGTGAAATAATTGTGACAGTGCCATAATTTACAAGGTCTCATCTAGAGGTACAGTACCCTGAATTCTAGTCAGAAGTAGAGAAACTGGGTGATTCATTTTGTCAATGTGATTTGGCAGTCTGCACAGTCCCAGAGGAGTCTCATCCAGTGTGATTTTTCATAACGGTTTTGGAAAACATGCGATTTGAAAGATTAAAATTCCTCAAAATACTGACATCTCAGGAAAGCTGAGTAAACTTTATAAGCCAGGATTGCAAATGTAGTTAAAGCTAATATTTTTATTTTGTCTTTTAAAGTGCAGTATTTATGGTGCAACCTCTTAATTGTACTTTTCTCATTTTATTCTCTGGAAATTCATTTTTCCCTGTTAAGTACCTTGTAGTTTTTACAGAGAAAGATGTTACAGCCACCAAGACATTCACACATGGGCCCTGAACCTTCATGCTTATGCAGCTGAATTGCCAGCCATTTTCCCACCTCTCATTTTTTGCTGCTGCTTGTCACCATCTGGAACCTAGAGTGTAAAACTGGGCAAGGACTGAGTTGCATTGCATGTTCTGCCAAGCTGATGTGTTTGCTCACGGGTATTCCAAATCAATGCAGCAATTGCTTCATTTCAGGTGCACTGTAATGGATTTCATTCTTCATCAGTACAATTTCCATTGACTGTATGAGTTGAGAAGCTTACTAGATTCACTGTTGGTGTTCAAAGTGATGCTTTACAATGATTCCAACTTTCCTTTCATTAAAGGCAGTGATGGCGAGTGACTTTGCAATCCCAAGGTTCCGGCATTTGGAGAAACTCTTGCTTGTTCATGGTCACTGGTGTTATTCCCGACTTGCCAACATGGTGCTGTATTTCTTCTACAAAAATGCAGTAAGTGTTTGACTTGGCAGCTTTATGCCACCACATGTTTCCACGGTTTATTTTGTGCTAAGTGAGCATTAGGTCAGCTTTCAAATGGTTTGTAAATAAGCTGCAAAGAAATGTGCAGAGTTGAAAGACAGCTGGCTGCCATTTGGAGAAATACAGGACTCACTCCATAACAGCTACAGTGTGCTGCTGAATGTGCAAATTAGGTAACAGAAATAACAAATCTGCTTAAGAAAAGTTTCTTTATAGAGCAGTTTTGCAGAATTCAGCTGGCTAGACACAGGAGTCTGTGATGCCAAAGACATCCAGCATTGGTCCGAAGCAGCAGTTCAGTGTGTTTTTTCATCCCGACCCTGTCTTGTTGTTGCTTTTGAATCACGGTACATGTTCCCTAGTGTCTTGAGATAATTTGAGTCCTCTTTTTGTCTCAGATACAGATTGGGAAAGTTTTTTCTTGATTTATCTCACTCCCAACTAACCAAAAGAGTTCATTAGAAAGGAAGCACACTATGGTAAAGAACAGACTACAGGTCTGTGTTTCCTCCCTGGTGTATGAAATGGGAATTAGTCCAGTACTGGGCACTGAGCCAGTAGTAGCTTGACTCCTTGGCCCTAACAAAGGCCTTTTGCATTGATCTTAGAGTACAAAGATGATTGATTGAAGACTGCCTAACAAGACAAGTGAGGATTCCATACACTGAGTAGGAGTCACTGGCAGGCACGCAGGTATCCTCACTTGCAAGACCTACAAATCACCTTGGGACCAATGGATATGAAGAAGCAAATGAAAAGGAGAGCCAAAGCTCGCAGACTTGGGTTTTCTTCAGAGGGCAATGTGTGAACTGTGAGCAGGAGACTGGAGTTTATCCTCAACATCAGAAAAAAATTAGCTTTTATTTTTTTAAAAGTGGCTCTTAGATTAGAAAATACAATTCTCTCTCTTTTTTTTTTTTTTTTTTTTTTTATCAGTGGCAACTTTTTAATGCAAATTCTTCTTGGTCTGACTGATTCCCTTCTGATCTTAGCCTAAAGCTTCATATTTTATTAGGAGAAGACCATCATTTGCTCAAACTTCTGAAAATCATAGGAGTACCTGAGGGAGCTAAAGTATTAATAAAGTGTCTTTGTGTGTTAACACAAGCATGTTAAAATACCTTCTGTGGCCTGATGAGAAACTGCATGCAAGCACCCTTCCAGGCACAAAAGAAAGAAGGGACTTGGATATCTGAACTGCTGCCTGAGTCTAAAATAGCAAGCAGATTTCAATAATGCTGCACTGTGTGAAGAGCCACCTGTTGACGCACAGCAGTAAAATCTGTGCTGGTGTTCAGATGGCTGAGTTTTAAGGCATTAAGGCCTGAGTGATGCTGAACATCTGTACTCCCCCCTAGTGCTGTGTGTTTCCAAGATACCCTTTGGCTTGACAGTATTGGATCTGAACTTCCAAGAAGTGTGTACAGAGCCATCTTACATTAAAATAATAATAACAGAAAGAAGTAATACACATCAGGCATTCCAACAATCAGCAGCCAAAGATTACATTTATACATCTACATTTGTGTTCAGCTGTTGTAAAATCTTCCCTTTCCTTTGGTATAACTCCCCTTGATTACAAATACTATTTCTCATGCCATTTTGAGGAAGACATTTTCAGAAGCTGCTGCCTCAAGGCAGCAAAATGTAACTGAAGAAATCTCTTTGTGTTGGCTCTGCTTCAGCAGCCTTAAGAGCTTTCTGAGCAATTCTTGTTGTTACTGACTCCAAAACTATAGAGGGGTATCCAGCATATAGACATGAATATGTCTGACATAGTGCCTGCCCTTAAGGAAAGAATATGCTAGAAATGAAAGATTCGAGCACCTGGTCCTTTTGAAAGGAGACTATTCTGGATGATTCTTTGCAGAGTCAAGATAGTTACACTGCAAATGTTCTGCAAGCTTTCTGTTTCCTCAGATGTCTTTTTTTCCCCCCCTATTTGCTTATATTATGAAATTTTCCATTCTCCACTAGGACCTATTTAACTCAAAGTTTAAACTCCAAATTGCTGCAAAAGCCATTTGGAAACTCAGTTGACTTATCCAAGAATATGTTTGGCTTGGTGAGGATAAAAAAAATACAAGTAAAATATAAACTAAAACATAGCATGACCAGGAATATCTGAGCTTGATGAAAAGGGGTTTCGTGTAAAGAAAATTCTACCTGCAGAAGAATGCACTGCTTCTTCCCCTTTATACATTATCTCTGCAAGACAGCATTGGACATCTTTTAGTATATACTTCATTGACTGAGAAATTCTGCCTGTATTCACATTCACAAAGCAGTCTCATCTGGGGAAAAGAGGGAAACCTTTTGTATTTAAAATCTAATCCAGTTTTTATGTAAATTTGCTTGACTTTTTCAGGAGGGAAATGCACAGAAGCAAAAAGGAACATTATATTTGAAATTAAATTAAACACTTATTTAATCCAGAATAAAACTTCAGAGGTGGAGGGAAATCTGATTTAAGCTTGGTTACTGAAATGTCATTTATTTGTACAGCTTTCTTTGACAACACTGCTGAGACCCATATGAGAGGGGTAGGAAAATTTTCAGCTGGCTATTTTCATCAGACTACCCATTTTTGTCAGAGGCAGACTGTTCCCAATACAGGTTAATTTTAGCTAGGCTCTAGAGAGGAAAATTTATTAGGTCCAGATTAGCTGGATTTTGTCTATTTCAGAGGAGTAAGAGGAAAGTATCTAAATTCACGTATTTGTTGCAATTCTATTTTGAGAAAAGACTCCGGAAGTTTTGTTGGCTTTTGGCTGTGGAAAGGAAATAAATTTCAAGATCTGTTCAATTTTGCAATTAAAATTGCTGTCTCCCAGTTAACTGTACTGAAGAGGGTGAGGTCTGGTATATCACTGTCTACTTGGCCAGAGGAAGTTAAAACTGGGGAGAACCTCGAGGGACAGTTGCCAGGGTTTTTCCTGTTGCCATCCTCTTGGTGTTAATCACTTTATGAAGAACAAGAAAAACTGCAGGTTTAGGAGTACCAAGCCTGGGAATTTATTTACTTCCCACGGAAGCTGCCCATCTTTTTCTCTGCCTCAAATCCCCCCTCACCAGATGAGATCAGCACCTCTTCTGAGTCCTAAAAACCTCTGGTTTCTCCATGCTGCAGAGATTGTAGAAGTGTGTCCTTTCCTGGGTGATTCCAACCTGACTATGTGAACAATCCCACTGCAGCTGTGTATACAGCTGATTTCTTTATATGCCAAAGAGCAAAGGAGATAAAGGAATCTTAACAGCACTGCTAATTTACCAAATTTCAGAGCACAGAGACAGAACGGTTATGAGAACTCTGCTAGACCTTACAGTTTTACTTCCCTTGCTGCTGCTAGTCTCATGTTGGTCTTGCAAAAGGCTCTGCATTTACATATTGCAGACCATCAGAGCCTCCCAAAATACCTCAAGCCAGCAGAGGATATTATTATGGAGAAGCTTAACTTTTACAGTACTAAGTGTGGTGAGATCACTACTCATATACCTAGAGGTCAGTGATGGTTGGGAGAGCTTTTATGGTTAGAACTGAGAGTTAATTTTGTGTGAAGGCGTCCCTGACACCTGAGATCTGAGGTTCCAGCAGTACAAGACTTGAGGTGTGCCAAATATTTGTAGCTTAGCTAAGCAGCAGGAATAGTAAGTTAAAGACTAGGTATCCTTAGAAGGATTGCTCATGTGTTTACCATTCATAGGTAAGTACTTGCAGAACTGGAATCACAATGGTTTCAGAACACAATTGAATGAAGTTTCTGCTTATCTTACATATTTACATCACTGCTTTTTCTGTTTTAGATGTTTGTGGCCCTTCTCTTCTGGTACCAGTTCTACTGCGGGTTCTCTGGCTCATCAATGGTTGATCAGTGGTATCTCATCTTCTTTAATTTACTCTTCTCTTCTCTTCCACAACTGATTACTGGTGTGCTGGATAAGGACGTGCCAGCTGAAGTGTTAATTGCTGTGCCTCAGCTTTATAAAAGCGGCCAGAATATGGAGGTAAAAACTTCTTGCTTTTTATAATCTTTTTCCTAAATGTCTTTTGTTTCAGCTGAAAACTAGCCCTGTTCCCAAAGGGTGGGTGACTGATAGCAACAGCCTGAGAAGTCACTATTTTGTGATATTTTTCATCGGAGTCCAAGTATCTAAATGCCAGAAGTGCATTTAAACAAAAAAGAAAAACAAAAAAAAACCCAGCTGTACTTTGAAATAATGGGTGAGAAGTCTGGATGCTCTGAGGCTCACACATAACCGCAGAAGTGAAGCAGATTATATTTTGTAGATTAAGAGAAGACTTTTGTAGAATAACCTCAGCGTATTTACACAAAACTTTGGACCCCAGCCCTCTACAAACAGAAGAGAAAGATGGCTTTAGGAGTAGGCACAGAGTTTGACAGATTCTGAGCGAGATAGTCACCAGCAGATGACAGATTCAGCTGAGATGTCTGTTGAAAATACCTTGTTCCCATCTACTTGAATTGTACAATGATAACAGAAGGAATTGCAGGAGGGATTTGAGCCAAACCATTTTTGGTAATTACAGCTACAGTGTACTGTGAGGAAATCTTTCTGCTTGGCAAAACTATCCGTTTTGAGACATTGCTTCCAAGGTAAAAGCCTTTCTTAAAAGTATCTGACATTATGCCCTCTGAGAGGAGACTGAGTGGGTTTGGCTTCTAACTGTATTTGCTTCTAACCTGCATTTGGTATCCCACACACGTAGTGACATTGCTGGACACTGTCCTGGAAAGATAAAGGGAGAATTTAGTGTAACTTATTTTTAGCGCTTTAGACAAAATTATCTCTTTTTCACCCAGATGTTGTTTTCCATTTTCTGCATTTCTTATGTTCCAGTACATAGCACTTTAATCTGTAACAGGAATACCTTCCTTTCTTGCACATTTTGAAGATGACAGAAATCTTGTAATGGCTTAAGCTTGTTGGATAGTTAAGTCAGCCTGTCTTCAGCTGGCAATCTGAGGATAGAAGTCTCCCAGGTTCACAGGACAATTATTTCTCATAGGCGAGCCCATGGACCATTTTAAGCTTGTCTGAAATCTAGTAAGTTCTCTGAAGTTACCTAAAAAAGGCATTTTAAAAACCGACCAAAAGTCCTGCTTCAGGCAAGATACCTTTCAAAAAGATGTCACTGATTCAAGCCTATAGAACTTTAGAGTAATTTAGGTGGCTCTGGAGGCCATCTAAACCATAGTAAACATGGGATCTAGACCCATGGCCAAAGCAGCTTCAAAGCTAGATGAGGTTTTGAATGTTTCCAGCAAAGGAGATTCCAGTGTCTCTCTGAGCAACCTGTTCCAGGCCTTAACCACATGATATTTCAGTAGGCAAAAGAACATCATAATTCTTTCCAAGCATCTTTCAACTCCTATTTTTAGGCTGCAGTGATATTTTACATAGAGAAAAGGAGCCCTGATGAACCCAGTGGTTGAAGATGTAGCCTGTATCCCAAAATTAAATAAATGTTTCGCTATTTACGATTTTTCCTTATATCTGGGTCTTTTATATGACCAGCCATACCCATGTGATTGCACATTTCTTTAAACCAAAATGTTAGTTTAATATTTTTTCATAGCAAGCAATTTTGTGCACACACAGATATGTATGATTTATATACATATTTATAATATTTATACATTGCTGCATTAATTACTGCTAAAGATCGTTGTGGATGTTCTTTTCCAAGTATGTGTGCATTTTCTGTTTTTTCTCTCTTGAGAATAAATACCCTGTGCTTTTATATACATGATGAAAAACCCTTTTACTCATGTGTTTACACCTAAGAGCAGCTCCTGAAATCAGTGGTCTTACCTGTAGTGCATAAAGTTGAGCACCTTCATAAATGTTTGCTGGCCTGAGGGTCAGATTCAAATTACACCCTCTGCCAGATAAAAAAGCAAGTGATTTTCAGGTAGGCTCTTCATACTTGATCCCCAAGGGCAAAGTTGTGAAGCTGTTTGTACAAGCCCTTAAAAGCGCCCATTGGAATATCCACCTCAAATACCTCTCCCAGCAAACTGCATTTTTATTAGGCTCTGATCTTCTTGTATTTTTTTTTCATGCCACAGGAGTACCAACCACACATGTTTTGGATGAACATGATTGATGCTATGTATCAAAGCCTGGTTTGCTTCTTCATCCCCTATTTTGTAAGTGTTTGGTTTAAACCATTCTATTTCGAGCATTTTGGGAACTGGCAACATAACTTGGGCTAAATTCTGCCTCCTGCTTTACAGACTTACTATGACTCGGAGGTGGACATCTTCTCCTGGGGAACTCCTATCACTACAATAGCTCTTTTCACCATCATTTTGCATCTGGCTATTGAAACCAAAACTTGGGTAAGGTGCCCACAGTCTACATAGAAAATCACTGGCATATATGTAATTTGTTTCTTAGCTCTGTTCTTCAAAAACAGAAGATGGTAATTCTGTTTCCTCAGCATGTTCTGTTTTTAGTAAGCATTTTAAGCAAACATGAAAAAGGTTTTAAACCGTGATCTGCAAACAGCTTTGTAGCATTGTATCTGTAATTAGATTTTTTTGAAAATAAAAGGCTCTGAACTGTTTGCTGTGCATGGATTTTGCTCCAGGCATTAAGAAGTTTTAATTCAGAATCAGCAAATTTCTCAGAATATAAAGAATGATTGTTCTGTTGGTTTTTTTGTTCTAGACTTTTCTCCACTGGTCATCTTGCATCTTCAGTATCCTTTTATTTTTCTTTGTGGCTCTGGTTTACAATGCTTCCTGCCCAGTATGTCATCCTCCATCCAATCCCTACTGGACTATGGAAAGGCTGATGGGAGACCCTCTGTTCTATTTCACTTGCATTATATCACCAGTCATTGCATTGCTGCCCAGGTATTGTGTCTTCTTTCATGTCTTTTTCATATATAAAAGTAGTTTATACATGTTATGGGGAGGGCAAGAAACATTCCTTTTTTCAGTCCCCCTCATTCTTTCTTCCTTCCTTACCAGCCAAGTCAGGATTTTTTCAATGGCTGATTATATGAATTCAGGTTGTTTAACCTCTCCTGTGCTTCTGACCACAGGAAGAGACGCATAAGGCTCCTGGCCATAGGCCACTGGAGTGGTGGATAATTGTAGAGTGTTGGTCAAACCTCCTGGCCTCACTATCCTGTGAGGTTTCCTGTGGTGCTTCTGGGTTCACCCATTCTCCCATAACATGCACAGTACAGAAATTCTGATAGCAGGTTGTGGACTTACTTGCCTACTTCTGGATGTCGGAGGCATGCTCTGCAGACTGATCCCCATTGATTTCTCATGAGGAAAGATGAAAGACTCTGTAATCACAAGGTGGATCCCTGGCTAAATGTACAGATTGATTATCCTGCTTGTTATTAATCAAAATATTAGCACAGCATTCAGAGCTTTTCATTTGGAAGATTTCTTGTGTAAAAGGCACATTAAAAACTCCCTTCTTTTTCTGTGTTGTCCTTTTGTCTTGGAAATTTTCTCCTAGATACTTTCCTTCTTTCAGTTCTTTTCACGTGCGTGTTTTCCTCTTGCAGATTTCTGTACAGAACCCTTCAGGGAACACTCTTCCCAACCCAGCTTCAGCTTGGACGCCAGCTGAGTAAACTGTCCCCAGAGATTCGCACCCAGCTTCTGACCAAGTTGAATGTAAACGAAACAGTATGTCAGACACAACCCTTTGCAGTCAGCTTCTCACCAAGCCTTCGCTCAAACACTAGTGATTGTTATAAGGCTTACAACCAAAGCACACCTTTGTCAGCATCTCTTCAAGCAAGCGAGTCACTCTTCCAAGAGTACCCAAAGGCAGAACATGCAACAGATCAGACTGTGGCTGCCTCTCGCCAGGGTTCTGTGTTGTGTGGGGAAAACAAATTCCCTTTATCAGCAGGTAATCTAGAAAGGTCCATGGGATTTCATGAAGTTAGACACAACACTTCAGAGGTGGAGTCATTGCCTGTGGGAGCAACATTCCCATGGAGCTCAGCAGTCAACCAAGCAGATTTCAGTTTGTTGAAGTGGATCACATCAACTCCATTGTTCAGTCGCATTGGGACTGTTTTACAGGTGTCATCAAGCAGTTTACAAAATGAAACACAGGACAGTATGCGTGTGCTTGGCTCTTCTTTGCATGTGGACTTCAAGGGCTTAGAAGAACAGAGCCCAAATAACTTGCAGGACAAAATGAAAGGGTCCTCATCTGATCATTGTAAAAGTGACAATTCTGAGACCACCTTTTTATGACATGGGCCTTAAATATATTTATATATTTTCTATTTGCACACATTTATAATGAGATTATTTGTTTCCAAAGATGAAACAGAAAATCAAAGGTACAGAATGATTATTTAAGAATGTTTAAATACAGTATATTGAAATAAGAGCTTTAAATATAAAAAGAAACACTTGAAAGTTCCATTTATATTGTTTTATTTTTTCATCTCATTTTGTAAGGAAATGCCGTCTCTTTTTTTTTCAGATGCTTCTCTTTTATTCTGACACATACTGTAAAAGCAAAGGACCTATCTTCCATATACAAAAGGATTAGATTCAGCAATAATTACTGATATCATCATAGGCCATTCAGTGATCAAAGAGGAAAAAACATGATAATAAATAGGCACTGTATTCCATCCATCATCTGCTTGCCATGGTGTTTTGTCACTGGATCAAACTATTAGGCAAGATTATCAAATCATTATACATGTCTCTGTAAATGTTAACAGTATCTTACCATCACATTAATAATACTGGTATTTTATAAGTGACACCATATTTTGATATTGCAGCCATAGTATTTTATGTGTCATGATAAAACAATAAATAAATGACCATCCATATTGCAAAGTGAGTTCCCAGTCTGGCATTAATAGTAATTCAACCCTTCAGTTCAGAGTAGCTCGTATTTGGCCAGCCACAGCATTACATCAGGCTGATCTATTTCTGAGGTAAAGCTGCTGCTTGTTTGTGAGGAATGATTTGGCGGCAAAGAGCTGATGCATTGTGTCCACTGTAGAGTGTGAGCAGGGAGGATCTGTGATCTGTGCTGGAGCGCTACCACAAGTCGGCTGGTTTTGCTGAAGTCAGTCCTTGGTAGTGGTGCAGCAGAGCATAGGCAGGGTAGATCTTTGTAGGCACATTCACTGCTGTTTCAGCCAGGTTAAATCAAGTCCTTGGTGATCAGGAAGGGGCATGACCAGGTGTGAGGGTGCAGTGCTATGCAGAGGTACTTGAGCCTACTTCCAGTCCCAAAAGTAAGGAGCTGCAGTGCTCTCTGAGGTTATGCCTGAGCCGACATCATCTGGTTGTAAATCACAAACTGACATTGGTACGTGGGTGTGCAGCTGCACTGTGTAAGCCTGGTGGATCTTAGGGGGATTTAGCCCTGGAAGGCTGCTTAGTTCTTTCCTATCTAATCACTATGACCATGTACAAATTAGCTGCTGCACTCTTTCATTTCCTCATTGCAGGTTTTCAGATGGCCTTTTCCTTTCTTGCCTTCGGTCCTGCAAAGCCAGAATTTGTTTGTGCAGCCTGCCTCCCACATGGATTGCTTCAGCCCATCAGGCCACAGTGCCAACCCACTTGCTAATCCACTCAGGATCTTTTTTCCCAAAGATTTACACACTGGCCTCCTTCCCAAAAACAGAATTGATAATGTGAAACTGTAAAATGCCAATGAAAGAAAGAGTTGAAAGCAATCTAAGAGCTGTCAGCCTGTATTTACCCTCATGATACATGACATCCACATGTAGCTAAACTGTATAGTGGAATTAGAACTGACTAGGGATAGGGCAGAGACTCTAAGGGATACACTCTCCCAGTCTCCAGTGAATAGTTTTAAGCATATGATTGATTAAAAAAAAAAAGTATCTGAAGCACAACTTCTTCCTTTAGCCTCTAGTTTAAGGTCAGCAAGGCTTTATGTGTCTATATTTTACTGACAGAAAGCATGCCTGTTGACTCATGTTACTGGCTGAAAACATGTTGACATTTCTCTGCTTTATATTATGACAGAAATGGGGAACTAATAATGAGCGCTCGGTTTCCATGAAGGTAGGTGGGCATCTGCCCTGTCGGTACCAACATGAGCTGGGAGCTGCTGAGGTGTGCATCCTGGCACACACGCTAAAGCAGGGCAGAGTCCCATGCCCTCAGAGAACCTGTTTCTCTCCACTTGCTGGAAAGACAGCCTGCAGGACTCAGCTCCCTGTCTTTGCAAGTGTCTCTGGCTGGGTGAGACAGCTCTGAGGCTAGATGTCTCTGCTTGCTCTACCAACCTTTTCGTTCTCAATAGTATCTCTGCTGGGATGAGTTTGCAGGTGATTTTTTGCAACGTTAGCTGGCTGTATTTAAAGCAAACTGTGCAGAGATTGCCGTTGTAAATAACTGTCCTGTGTGGAGCTCCAGTGCCTTTTAATGTCAAGGGGGAAATCGAGTGACACTTTTAAATGTGTAAATGTTGCCATCTGGTTAGAAACATTCTTCTGCTTGTAAAACAGGATCTCACAGAAGGACACAGTATCAGATACCAGGTAGGCGGAGTTCGCAGGTTGCCAGACATTAAATTCTGTCTGTGTGGTGGGGTCGCAGCAGGAGCTTGCCAGGTAAATCACATGTGAGTGCTCTCTCTGTTCCTGCAGCAGCCCCAGCAGGCAGGTGAGGCGCTCTCGATGTTGACTCCTCCTCATCTTTTCACAGCATGTTTGGTTCCCACAGGCCTTCATGGAACTTGCCTGGTGCTGGCTGCAGAAAGGGCTGGAACATTACTGGGCTTTGGCTCAGAGCTGTATAATTGCCTCAAAAGGAATCTTAATTCCTTGCTAGCCGTGCCTCCGTGATACCAGATTCAGGTGGTTGTACTTTCAGTGTTCCAAAGACTGTTTGTGTAGGTAATGATAAAAGGGTTCCTCTGAGACTGAGAGGTGCACATACACTGGCAGAGTTGTGTTAAGTTGCCACTGTGAGTGTGAGAGTAGTACATCTGTGTTAAATATTTCAGGAAACTATAGATCTAAATCCTCAGCTACTGCAAACATCATAGCCCCTCCAGTCTCTGCAAGCTGACTTACCCCGGCTGGGAGTCAGCCCTCAATAACTGCTGTATTTTGCTGCAAAACCAAAAATCCTTAGAGATATGTTAAAGTGTAAATGCTCCCTTCATACTAGAAGATCTTCATACTGGAAGTGTCTTTATTACAGCAGCAACTTGCAAACTTGTATGAGTTTAATCTCAAATAGACCAAGTAATCCTGCTGACTTTAATGGAGCACTGGCCTCAGCTGGATTGCTTGTGTCCTTACAAGTAGATGGGAAGCTGTGCCACACTGAAGCCTTCATGTACCAAAACTAGACAGCGAGATACCTAGGGACACAGCAGGATATCAGGAAGCAAGGTGTCTCCATTTTCTTTTGGGAGATATGTTGTAAAATAAAATAAATAAAATGTAATTTAAGCCACAGTTTGGAGGGGGGAAAAATAAACAGTATTTCACCTTTGGAAAGAAAATATTAAGCAAACTAATTCTTTTCATTTCAAATCAGTTCTGTCTCAGCTGCCAGAAGAAAAACACATCAAAGCAAGTTACTTGCTGGGCTTTAGGGCTTGTCAACATTTTGAGGCTGCTATTAATATTTGAAACATTTTAACTAAACAAATACTAATGGCTTTTTGAAGATGTATACATCGATTTTCGTAATATAGAAATAAACCTTTACAGTTATTCCTATCAGTGCAGTTGAGCGGCTGCCAAACCAGGAAAAACAAAGCTTTGAGTTCATGAGTTCAATCCTCAAAAAGCATGCAAGGGTTTATTAAAAGATTCCACGTGGCAATTAAAACAATACTCATGTTTGGTCTGTTACCAACAGCAGCCCCCTATACGCTGTGGAAAGTATTTGCTCTGCATGCTGTAAGCACTGCTCCGTGTTGCTGGCTGGAGTAGTCCATCTGAGTTAATGACTGAGAAGAGAGTTGTGAATTAAGCATCACAGCGTTCTGTATCCCTTATTTACATGAAGTAACTTCTCAGTACTTTATCCATTTTATAAACTTCTCTGGCGTGTGTAAAGGTCTTTGAAAAACAGCCAGAACTCTTCTGTCAGGTTAGCACTCTCTTCTCAGAAATTATGTCTCCTACATATTCCAGTGCACTGGAACTGGGCATAGAAATGTCAGAACAGGAATAGAACAACACTGTGGTATTTTTTTCCAAGATTTTCCAGCTACACATCACCAATCTGTGTGCCCAGACAGTTGTGCACCTCCTTGCCACCCTCCTGCTTTGACTGTGGAACCATGGCCCTACTGCCTCATGGCCTTTAAATAATGTATGCTTTTCACAAACTGGAAAGCTAATGCAGTTTCAAGGCCAGTTTGGATGGGGCTTTGAGCAACCTGGTCTAGCAGAAGGTGTTCCTGCCCATAGCAGGGGGGTTGGAACTAGCTGAGTTTTAAGGTCTCTTTAAATCTTAAACAGTCTATGATTCTATGCCAGTTCTTCCTGTGGCTGTATCGAGTGACACCTTGTATTGATTTTAGTGCTTCTTTGGTGGGGAGAGCTCATTCTTTAGCTAGGAAAATTGAATCAGTCCCTGTCAAATTATCCAACCAGAGACGACTCTTGTTTCCATTATACGGCTTTCTCAACTACCTTGCATTGAGCCTTGATTTGTCATTTGTTTGCACCCAACACTGCCTAGGGCACAGCCTATGTATCTTCAGTTTAAAAAAAAAAAAAAAGACAAACCAGCAAAATACTTTTGCCCTGACTGAAAAGGTTCATAATAGGGAAAGATTTACAAATGTCTTTAGTTCTGGACACCCAGATGGAGATGAGTGTTTTCCAGATGTCTGGGCTGTGAAACCCTGTAGCGCATCACACAGTCAGAGGGACCTCGGGTGCTTTATGTGCCTCAAATTCTCCTGGGTTTTCCTGGGGGGCTGGCCACCCTGAAATCCCAGAATCTAGAATTAGGAGTCACAGTTGAAAATGTAACTGTGCCACAAGGACCATGTTTTATTTTCACTTTAAAACAGCAGCTGAAACAAAGGACTAACTTTTAATGAAGGTTTTTCTATATAGCTACATGAGAAATCATCTCTACTTTGAGCAGTAGCTTCCATGGGGCTTAAAGTATGACTGTTTGCTCTGTGCAGTAATGTCTCCCTTGATACATGAAGTGCAGCACTACATAAATCCTTCCAAAAGGAGGTTTAGCACATCCTAGCCAGGACAGGCAAAGATGGCCAGGTCCTACGGTCAGCTTTGCTGCTGGAAGGACTTTAGCTGGGTCAGCTCTCAAAGTCCTACTCCATCAGCTTGTCTTCCATAAGGCCTGCCTGCATGATATAGCCTTGTGAGAGGTATGACTGAACAATGATGATGCTGCTGCTGACTGAGTTTAGACCACAACAAACGTGCATGCATGGAAATAGTCTGTTATTGAACACAAAATGCTTGAAAAACCATTTTGAGAGACTGGGAAGTGTCAATGAAGGGCTGGCATGAGGTGAATAGAAGCTGCTCAAACCGGGTGGAGTGCCTGTGTCCTCTGGAGGGAGGTGTCCCAGGACTTTAACTGCTCTTTATTACCTGGACACTTGCCCCAGGCTGGGGCAGGGTGCAGATCTTCAGAGGCAGTGTTGACTCAGAACTGGAGCAAGGGACCTCACTGCGGCCCTGCAGCCCTTCAGGTGCTAAAACCTGACACTTCACTGCTGTAGCTAATGTCGGTAGTTCCTGGCCCAGACTTCCTCGTGGCATATTGCTTGTGTTTGCTCATTGCCTTTACCAAAAGCTGTAGGTTTTAAAGTCTCCAGTTTGTTCCTGGACAGCCCGTTTATGTACATGAAGGCATCAAACTGTCCTTGCGGCCAGGCTTGTGTGGATGCAGTTCCCATCTTTCTGCCCTTCCCAGCTTTCCTCCCAAAACATGGAGGCCACAAAGAACCACTTGGACCTTAAGAAACGAAAACCAGACCAGAGATGCTGCTCACCATTTATATAGCTGGAAACAAGACAAGTGCGGGCTCCAGGACCCTTCTGTTACTGAAAACAGCAGAGATGCCTCTGTTTTAAGTAGCATCTTGGTGGATATGTCCTTTGTACCCTCCTCAACTGCCTGTCAAAGGGGGCTTAGCAACAGCCCTATTCTTTATGTGCAAATGCTCCAAAACTTGGGACCACAAAGGGGGACATTGAGCCTTTAATTGTAAAAACTTGAAAGTACAAAGCTTTTTTCTTTCTTTTTTTCTTTTTCTTTTTTTTTTTATTTTAAATGAAATTGCTGATGAAAACGTGGGGGTTATATTTACTGAAAACCGAAATTCGTGGCAAACTCTTTCAATCAGCCATGTACTGCTAGAGCTGCAGGAACCAATTTTATCCCGAGTGGGCTGGGTGTTTGCAGTTTGTAAGACCCTTGTCATTTTCCAGACACAATTAACTTTGTGGCTGGTTTGTTTTGCCAAGCCCCCAAGAATTCAATAAAAACGTTATAACCGAAGGAGATTCAATCTGCAGCTCCACGTAAGGTGATGCAAGTACAAAGTCGTGCTAGTGTCATCTGGAAACCAAAGGCAAACTATGACACCATGGGAGGGGCATTGCAGGCAAAGGCTCCTCTCAGTTGCGTGTCTATGGAAAAGACTGAGATGAACAAAGGGAACAAGAGCTACTGTTCACCTGAAGGTGCCTGAATTTTGAAGGTTAAAAGTGAGTTAATTCATCTATATCCAAACGTCCTGGTGGTGTGTGCAGCCACCAAACCCAGGCAATGGCTTTTCCTGCCCGTCAAGTGTTGCTTTAAGCTTTAAGGCAAGATAGTCAGGGTCTTGGATTATTTGCTGCTAAAGAGAAGCCAGCTTTCCTGTGTGTCTTTATTGCATTCAGTTGGCTTCAATTGTAGCCTACCAGCAATACCCCCTTGCCAGATGGCTCCTGCTCACCCAGGGCTGAAGTCAAGCGGTGTCTCTGTCCATGAGGCTTTAGGGACCCAGCAAATACTGTGAGGTTTCATGAACGCATCTGCCCTCACCTGCTCCCACAAGGGAAGGATGATGGCAGGGGGTGTCCCAGCCTTCTTCCAGCTTATGGCAAATCTGCACTTCCCCACTCCACGTGGCACCTGCAGCCCCTCACATCCACCTTTAGTCCCTCCAAGGGGCCACAGCGCAAGCAGAGGAAATACCTTTGCCATACCCATTTCCAAACAAGCACCCATGGACCCTTCTCTGCAACCCAGCTCCCTGTTCTCCTCTCAGTCTGACATTATAACCAAATAACCATGTGGGATCTTGCTCCAGCCAGTATTAGTCCTCTGTAAATTATAAAAATGAGACACAAACCACCACATTTTTGTAACCAGGAGGGTGGCTGACAGGGCACAGCCCCAGGACACACGTCCTCCTAAGGCTGTATGCACCATGCTGTATGCATTCATAAAGAATGTTACAGGCATAGGTGCACCACCAGTATTTTCCATCCCCATCCCCTTCTCTCCTCTATCACTGCTTTCTGAGTAGGGGATTTCTCCTGTGCCAGGAACAGATGTTCAGCTCATTGTACTCATCCATCCTAAAGGACAGGTCTGCAGCTGGCACCCCCAGCACAGCCCAGAGGCCACTGCCACTGGCCAGGCAAGTCCAGGGGGCAGCTCCACTCTCTGGAGCCACCAGAGCTCATTGGCTGGGTTTTGTTCCTATTGTTCAAAGCGAGCAGAAGGAATCATGCACGCTTCTTCAGATTTAAATAACAGGCTCTCAAACACTTCTTACAGGTAATTTAGTGTTGTCTGAAGAGAGAAGCAATTTACATTACCTGTTGTTTGTTGGGAGCAGGAAAAAAATCAAGGAGAAATGTAAGTGTCTGCATTAGCATAGTGTGGACTTCTTGTCTTCAAATCAACTGCTTCAAGTCAAAAAAGAAACCCCTTGTGTCCTTCTATTGCTGGCACTGGCCTTCATTTGGAGCCACTTCTTACCTACAAGCAGAAATTGCTTCTGCACAGGGGAAGTAAAAACACATTTAAAAGAAAAACTACATTGCTTATTTGAAAGCAACGTGGAGATGTTATACCTGTAACAAGGTGCCTTGAGACAAAGGCTCAGATTCAAGGGTCTCCAAGTAAGAAAACCACATTTTGCTCCTCACACTTAAAGAAGAAAGTGTGAGCTGAAATCTGGACTATTTTCCATTGTATTTGCTTCAGATTTATGTGAGGCTTATCCTTAAGGAACCCATTTGAGTCAGGTTTATGAAGACATTTTGAAAGGTCAGGGTATTTTTAAACCACCGTTACTCTGGAAAAACACCCCTCCTGTATTGAAAACTGTTTCTCACACCTCGCAGAACAGCACGCTCGCTGCTCTCTAAACCTATACCTAATTACTACCTTTCCCCCCTCACTTCCAAGGGGGTGGGTTTCTGGGAAAGCTGTCCCTGCCGGAAGGTGTGTGGGTCCCCACAGGGCTGAGCAGTGCCTGGGCTTGGCAGGTGCTCCTGTGTGTCAGGCTGTGACAAACCTCCAAAACAACCCATCACACAAAGGCAAACTTGTCTGCTCCCTCCCTCCCTGATTAACAGCTTCCTGCGCAGGGTTGGTCTCTTCTAGAGCTTTCCCAGGCAGTGGAGGGTAAGCAGCCAGGCTTTAGACCCAATAAAGCAACAACACACAAGCCAGCAGAGAAAGAGTAATAGTGGGGGGAACTGATTTTGTTTCTAGCATTAAAAAAAAATGAAAAGATGAAAAGATGTCACAATGCTGCTTAGGTTTAGCAAAGTGTTTTCTTCCTTTTCACCTCCTTGATAACATATGTGGCTCCATGAACTTCAGCATTCAGCATCCCTCTCTCCAGCCCTGTGCAACTGAAGTGGAGACATGTCTATGCACTGGCGGGGGAGTGAGCCATCTCCCTGCGCACTAACTTACCTCAGTGACATGAATTCAAAGGTCTTAAGCTGAATAAACCATACTGGTTACATGTAGGAGCCAGGGAAGCTGGAAAGGCAGCATCTTTGTCCATGCACCAGCACAGCTGGTAAATGAGTAAATGAGCTCTACTTCAGTGACAGGGCAACTGGATGCAGAAGGATACAGCAGGATGCTACAGGATGCTGTGGGATGCCACAGGATGCAGCAGGACCTTGCAGAGCACAAGATGTGCTTGTGCTGCAGACACTGCCATGGGCTCGCTGGGCTGCTGGCAGGGACAGGAGGTCACCAGTGCAGAAGCAGCTGCCAGCTTCCCTGTGCAGATGCTGATGCACAGATAAAAGTCCAGTGTACATGCAGGGGAGCTCGGTATGCCTGTGTTTGAGAGCTCAATAAGCAGGTATCAGGTTTAATCCTTCATAGAACAACCCAGGTGGTGTGCAGGCAGACCTCTGAGATGAATGTAATAATGTCCATGGTGTATTTCACCTCTCACTCAAAAGGGCAGAGCAAATTTACATCTTATTTTGTCACCAAGTACCTCTATATCTTGCATTCGCAGGCCAGAGCAAATTTCCTCAAGGCTCATGTGAGAATTATAGACTACACTGATCATCTATCAGACTGCCAGGATGGAGGCTCCCTGCTTGTCTCAGCCACTGTCCTGAGAGGAAAACCATGCAACAACTCCCATTCAAACCATGAAATGAAACGCAGCAGGCACTGCCTGTGACAGTAATTGGTGAGTGTTCTCTCAACACTCTTGTCCTTATCTCAACCCATGAGGATCCCATTATATTTTCTCTCCCCTGTCTAGCTGAGGAGGAGAGGGACAGATTGGTTTTGGTGGGCCAGAGTATCCAGCCAGGGTCAACCCACACATATTAATTGATCTACTCAGTAAAAGGCCATCAAGTTTGTAAAGCATTTATTTCCCAAAAAATATCAACAACAATAAAATCAGGTACTTTCTCTTTCCCATAAATTGACTGCTGTCAGCTGTATTGATTTAGGAAGGTGCTAGGTGATTTCTTTGTATTTCTTTAGTTATTATTGGTTTTGATCTGATATACTTCTGAAGTTACTGGCCATAAAAATCCCAGGATGTAGATCAAGAACACGAAACACAGCTGTGCATGACTGCAAGCCATCCTACACTGATTATTGCTTTTAAACCTGTTCTCTCCCTTCTTTTTCTCTTTTTTAGTTTGCTTTGGGTCTGCTTTCAGACTCCTCTATTGAAGGAAAAACTCCTACTGAACAGTGGGTCCTTCCTTATGCTCCCAAAATACTAGGGCCCTGTCTTCTCCTCTCACAGTAGGAAGTTGTAGTCCAAGCATTGCTCCACAGGGAAATTCCCATCCCTTTGGCCAGTGCTCTGCATCTCCAGGAAAGTATTTGCTAAAATCTGGAATCTTGTTTGTGCTCCCTTCCCAGGGCTGCCATTACTCATCTGCAGCTCGCATCCTCCAAGGCACCATCACTATCTGGGAATGCCCTGGCAGCAGGACAAAGGCCAATGAAGGCGTTGACTGATGTGCATAGATGAAAGAGGTACGTTCCTGTGTAACCGGCTCTAGGTGGCCCTGCCTTGGCAGAGGGGTTGGACCAGATGATCTCCAGCTGTCCCTTCCAACCCCAGTGATTCTGTGATCTTGCCATCAGTTTGACAAGAAGGGGTTTTCAGCACATGGTCACTTGTGGCAGGGGAGGCTCGAGCTGAAGCGCTGTCACTCCTGACGTCTGGGTTTGTCCTATTTCCTTCAGCTGCCGCCAGAGGAGGGTCCTTTGTGCCAAGAAAAATCCTTTACTCAGCCTGCATGCTTACTCGAAGCTCAGAAAGCGCTGCCTTGGGTGTTTGATCACAACTACACCACGCAGCCAGAAAATCTGTGCAAAACACTGCTTTCTGGTGTGTTTTCTGCAGTATGCCGCTGACACAATGCAGCCAGGAATTCCCCTTGCCGGGAGGGTGAGATGCTGGGATGGGCTGAGAACATCTCCTGTCCCACAGGGAGCTGGAGGTGGCTCCGGGGTTGTGGGAGGGAGGCAAAGTCCCTTGTCTTTGTCCCCTGCAAAGCCATCGTGAGCCGTAAGAGCAGAGGAACTGCAGAGCCTTGGAGAAACCAAAATATATCATTCCCAGGGAAAAGGCAGGGCCTACACCTGCCAAAGCAGCTATGGGGTGAGGGGGGGGTGGGACTCCCATGTCCAGACTGAGAAATCTTTTTCCTCCCCTTCTCCTGAAGTGCCTCAAAAACCCATCTACACCAGCCGAGTACCACACTATTTTCTTCCAGGCAAGCAGCCCTTGAGATGCATCAGGATTTTGGGAAGCTTGGAAGGGCAGGGGATGCACCAGGTTGTGCCAGTGTAAAAGCACAGCCTTCATTAGGAAACCCGGGAGGGTTTCTGTTTGCATCCAAGGGGGGTTCTGGTGGTGACCAGCAACATACAAAGGCCTAACCCAGGTTAGTCCTACCCTGGAGGCTTAGGTCACACCTTGGCAAAGAGCCTGCTCCTAAGGAGACCAGTGATGGCATGGGAAATTTTTCCACACAATAATCATCCAGAAGCTGCATACAGCTTTTTCCCTCTTCACTTTCCTTCATCCCCACACCCTCCCAGTCTCTCCCCAGAAAAATACCTCCACCAATAAGGTATTAATGTGTTTTCTTCCCTGAATCATAGCATAATAAATACACAGGATGGTTTGGGTTGGAAGGCACCTTTAATACCATCTAGTCCAACCCCCTGCAATAAACAGGGACATCTTCAACTGGATCAGGTTGCTCAGAGCCCCATCCAACCTGACCTTGAATGTTTCCAGGAGTGGGGCATCTACCAACTTTTTGGGTAACCTGTCCCAGCACCCTCCTTTCCTGTATCTATTCTGAATCTACCTGATTTCAGTTTAAAACCATCACCCTTTGTCCTATAACAAGAGGCCCTACTAAAAAGTCTCCTCATCTTTCTTAAGCCCCCTTTAGGTGCTGGAAGGCTGCTGGAAGGTTTCTCTGGAACATTCTCTTCCCCAGGATGAAGAACCCCATCTCCCTGGGCTTTTCTTTAATGTATTTTCTTTCTGCATCCAGACTTAATTCATCTTCAACCAGCTATAAAGATTACCGGAGGGATTAGGTGCATCTGGAGGCAGCAATCAGATACATCCTTGGTATCAATATGGACTGGGAGAAATTTTACACTGTGCCTTTGGAAAAAGCCTAGTGGAAAGCACACTGAGAAAAAAGAGGAAAATTAACCCTATCTGTTGCTTACAGTACTTCTGAGGCTTTCCGAGGGATCTGGCTTCCCTGCTGCATCCACTCAGCTGCATGCTCCAGTAAGAGAAGGGACCCCATGCCCCCAGGAAGGGCTGCCTTGGCACTGGGAATCACGCAGGGTCTCACTGGAGATATTCTAGAAATGACTGTCCTTTTGCTGGTGAAAGGTGGGAAAATGAAGATGCCCTTCTGGAGAGCAAGGGGGTTTAAAACCCTGAAACATCACTCCAGCAATGTTTCACTTGCTGTGTCCAAATGCAGGCTGAGAGTGCTTGTCAGAGCCCTGCAGCCACTTCAGGTCAGGCTGTGGGAGAAGAACAGGATGAGGCCTCTCTTGCTGGCAGAAATTGCCCCAGATTTCCTTTCATGAAGTGCTACAGAAAGGGCTTATGGAGCCATGGCTTTAAACTGAAAGAGGGTAGATTTTGATAAGGTATTAGGAAAAAATTCTTCCTTATGAGGGTGGTGAAGCCCTGGCACAGGTTGTCCAGAGAAGCTGTGGCTGCCCCATCCCTGGCAGTTTTCAAGGCCAGGTTGGAAGGGCCTTTGAGCAGCCCAGTCTAGTGGAAGGTGTCCCTGATCATGGCAGGAGGAGATGAACTTCAAGACCCCTTCCAACATGAACCATTCTGTGATGATTCTATGGTTTATTCTTGTGGCGACACGGCACGCCAGAGAGAATTGAATCAGACAATGGGACTCACTTCCGGAATAACCTTATAGACACTTGGGCCAAAGAGCATGGCATTGAATGGATATATCACATTCCCTACCATGCACCAGCCCAGCCNTGAATCAGACAATGGGACTCACTTCCGGAATAACCTTATAGACACTTGGGCCAAAGAGCATGGCATTGAATGGATATATCACATTCCCTACCATGCACCAGCCTCTGGGAAAATTGAACGGTACAATGGGCTGTTAAAAACTACACTGAGAGCAATGGGTGGGGGAACTTTCAAGCATTGGGACACACACTTACCAAAGGCCACCTGGTTGGTCAATACTAGAGGATCTGTCAACAGGGCTGGCCCGGCACAGTCAGAACTTTTACATATTGTAGAGGGAGACAAAGTTCCTGTGGTGCACATGAAGAATTTGCTGGCGAAGGCAGTCTGGGTCATTCCTGCTTCAGGTGAAGGCAAACCCATTCGTGGGATTGCTTTTGCTCAGGGACCCGGATATACTTGGTGGGTAATGCCCCTAATTTGGGGCTAAAAAAAAGCAGATGTTTTCCAAGTTCTGCAACTTGCTGGTTAAAGTTTTGGACTGAGCCTATCACTCTGGTATGAAGAGTCCCAGCTCTACCTGTACTGATGGTGTGTCTGTAGTACCAGACAACAGTTTCCCTGTGTCCTGGGTTCAGCAGTTGCAGTCAGTTTTTCTTCTCTTTAGTAGCTGGTGTTTTGACTTAGCCCGGGAACAAGGCTGATAAGGCCGATGTTTTTGGTTGTTCTGAGCGATGTTTGCCCTGACCAAGGACTTTGTGAGCCTCATGCTCTTCCGGGGAGGAGAGGAAGCCAGGAGGAAGGAGGGACAGGACTGTACTGACAGGACCAAACTGACCAAAGAGGTATTCCATACCATAGCACATCATGTCCAGGAGGTAACTGGGGGTGATCCGGAAGGCCTAGCTCTCTCGGGGTGGTTGGAAGAGGTGATCGGTCAGCACTCGATTGGTGGGGTGTCATGAGTTATCTGTCAGTGGTTGATGGGATGCTGTATTCTTTTCCTTTATCATTATTATTATTGGTGGTAGCAGCAGTGATTTGTGTTATACCTTAGTTACTAAACTGTTCTTATCTCAACCTGTGGGAGTTGCATTCTTTTGATTCTCCCCCCATCTCTCTGGAAGCAGGGGAGGGCAAGAAGGGGGGTTGAGTGAGTGAACGAGGTGCGTGGTTGGTTGGGTTTAAACCACGACACCCTGTAAGGTTGTTGCCATATCCTGAATTGTCTGGAGTATTTGTAAAGTGCCAGAAAGCACAACCCCTTTGTTGTTTATGTTAACTGGCAGCACAAACACCCCTTCCCACATTCAGAGTGTGTGGAACTCAGCTTTTCACCTTCACATTTCATCTCTGCTCATCCAAAGAGAATTCCCCCATTGCCACCTCTAGATCAACAGCAATACAATGTCCCTGGCTTTCACGTCTCAACCCTCCTCAAAAAGCTGCAAAGTCAAGGACAGTAGGAAACCTCTGCATTTCCTTGTTATTTCTTTCTCCCCTTTTGCACTAAATTGTACACAAACAAGAAAACAGATTAAATAATGTGCCTTTCAGGGCACATGTTTTATAATACTATAGAAAGAACAAGCTTTTGAAACAGTTCTTTATCTGCTAAAATTAAAACAAGCTGCTCTGAGTAGCATTTGCTAGGCTCAGCGGGGGTGGGGAGATGCTGATTTCTGAGCTACTCCTCCATAGCTTGTTAGTAGGCATTGCGAAACGTATGCACTTCCCTTAAGAATGCAGTTAGGAAGTTGTTATCCATCCTTCAAATTATTTGACAACATGTGCACTTGCATCACCATGGCAGGGAAATTCTGCACCCGCTTGTGTGCAGGTGTGTAGATGACCAATAAATCAGAGTCCTTCAGGTAACTGCCCCATCTCCCAGCACCTGGCGCTTGGCCCAAAGTACAGATGGGGAGGTTGGTCCAGAAGCTGCACTTTAGTGATACATACAGTTACTTATCAGTGGGGATTGTTTTCATCCCTGCAGGGACAATAACATAAAAAGCTCCATCAAGACTGAGATGAGATAAGACACTGCAGAGGGCCTGGAGTCTTAAGGGGGCAGATGGGACATTAACAGTTGGAAATGGCATGGACTTTTTCCAATATCCACATGTTCCTGCTAGGTTTTTGCAAACCATGCACATCTGTCCGAAGAACTCTCTCCCCTTCCAATAAAATAAAGTATCTTAAAAGTTACAGTGTTAAAGCACTGTTAAACACTTCATTTCATTTTTTTTCCTTCTGAAAAGTTGATATTGTGGTGCCACAAATCCAAATGCAAGTATCCCAAGGAGAGAAGAAAAATCATAATTAATAAATGTTGTTTTCTAAAACAACCTGCTTCGGGGCTCAATAACATCTTGACTTTATAATCCTGTGTCTTGAGACTTAGTAGAACCTGAAGTAAATGTTATGCCTGACTTCCATTGTCTTATGAGCCAGTAAACACCAAAGAAAAGCTGAAAGACTTTCAAAGGTAGCCCAATACCCTCAGCATTAGCATTTCTCTAACTTTTCCCTTAGTTAGAGAGCAAACAAAGCCCAATGTGAAATCTTAGAACAATTTTCATTACAGCCATCTTCCAGCAGAGATCCCGTGTGATTTCAAACAGATACTGATCTAGATATATTTTGATAACAAAAGTATGCATTGTGTTTGCCCAACTAAAGCACTTTTGAAACCTGGCTGCTTTAAATTGCATTTTAACTGCATGGAGAGGCCCGTAGTTTCCACATTTAACTACTGCATTTTCACCCAGGGGACATTTTGTTCTATAGCAATCCTCTAACACCGTTACTAACATTTAACTCAGCATGGAACATAATCATAACAGCTATCTATTTACTTGATGGAGATGGTAAACTGGAAGAAACATGTCCACAATAGAAAGGAGAAGAAAGGGGCTGAGCTCAGAGAAATACAGGGGCTATCAATCAGCTGCAGTCTGAAATCACAGATTTTGCTGGTGAAAGGTAAAAAGCAGAACACTGGATTTCATTAACAAACTCTTTCATGGACAGAAATATGACTAGGAGATTTAAAATTTTTTTTGAGCTTTGAGGTTGTAAGTCCTGAGATTGAAAGATGGAGAGATAATTGCCTTTAGCAATGAGCAGCAGAAAGCTTCTGTGTAAAAGCCCAGCAGGAATTCCTTTTGGTACCTATTCGGTTTGTACACGTAATTCAGAGGCTTTTTACATGGTTGAACTACAGACACTTGCTCTTGCAGATTAAAAATAATTGAAACTGCACCTGAATATCGTGCAATGCTCTGTGGACCAGCCAGGCCTCCCTAGCCTGCCCTGTTTGACTACCAAACTTAGATTTTAATTGACTACAGCTTTCATCGTGCCATATTCTTTAAGGCTATAAAGAGGCACAAGAAAGCAAGCCACTGTTGAGGGGTAAATGCAGGCGGTCAGCATGTTGGTTCTTAGTCCTGGGAGTCTCTTGAAGGGCTGCAAATGTCCAGCTTTCAGTACTGTGCTGGCTGGATCTGCTGGCTGAACAACCAAGAGGGGACCTAAGGCACTTACTTAAGAGGACCAGGGTTTCTTATTACAAGTGCACCCATCATGGTCCCATACAAACCTCTTCATCCTCTGTACCAAGGTCTACATGATGAGTATTACTCCCTGGAGCAAGATCAGAGGTTTTCCTGACAAAGATTGCCTTGTTAGGGATATGAGATGGTCACAGGCTTCATTCACCCTGAGCCCGAGGACATTCCTTGGGCTGGCTGAAGTTGATTTCAGGTTCTGTCCCAGAGTACTATCAAGAGTCCTTGAAGGGCTCTTAAGGAAAATTATACAGCCCCAGGAGACCACTACATCAGCTGCTTGGCTCCCACTTGCTCATGGATGTGCAAAGTGCTCCATGCAACTATTTCCTACAGAGGTGTCTTTGCCTGTTGTTAGGTGTTACAGATAGTGGAAAGAGGTAGGCACTTCTCCCTTCATTACAGAGGAAATCTCCACCAATTTTGTAGGATAAAGTGAGGCCTAACAACCAAGAGCAATTTGTCTGTGACTGGGAATTGCAGAGGTCAGTGAGCATGTCTATCCTGGAGTGCCTGAAAGCTTGTGTGTATTACAAGCCTGAGATAGGCCTGCGAAAAAGACAGTCACAAATGCCTAATGTTTTTAGGTAGTCCCATGTGCTCCAGTGTAACAGCTGCCACACTGTGAGAAATATCGAGCTGATTCGTGTCAGAATTGTAATTATCCTCACTGTAATATGGGTCATAAGTGTGATCATTGTGTTATATATGGATCAGAAACACCTTGTGATCATTGCAACATGTTGTTTAAATGAACTGGATTATAGTGATGATGATAGTTCGTTATAAACATTATGGTGATTATATAAGTTTTATAATGTGTTTGTGATTGTGGGAAATCTTGGGATGAATTATTTGGTGACCTTTGCAATATGTGAAATCTATATAAACTTACTTGCAGTTTTAGAGGGTAACTTTTATAAAATACTGAAGTGATTGTGGTGTGTTGTGCTCAATGATTAACCAAACTGCAAGCAAGTAACCAGGATATGCATCCTGGTTTAAAACAATGTAATAGAAACATAGATGGATGTATTTTCTGCCTTTGTGCAACCCCCTTTGTGCAAGATTCTGCCTGGACACAAGACCCTGAGACCTGGAGGACCCAATAAGGAGAAGACAAGTCAACTGCCAGGTGGAGAAGGATTCATCAAGATGATGGTCTGNATGGATGTATTTTCTGCCTTTGTGCAACCCCCTTTGTGCAAGATGCTGCCTGGAGATGAGACCCTGATACCTGGAGGACTCAATAAGAAGACAAGTCAACCACCTGGCGGAGAAGGATTGGTCAAGATGATGGTCTGATGGAGGGGTTGCAAAGGATAAAAGGCGATCCTCCTGGGTCTCAGTGTGCGTTCTGGTGGAGCGGAGACTCCACACGCACCCCGCACTCTTTGCTTATTGCTTTTCCAACTTAAGCATTTGTAAAAATTAATAAATCAATTTTTGAGCAATTGATATTGGCATTTCACATTTATAACAATACCTTGGGCCCACTTGGCTGTAGTTAATACCAGCAAGATCACACCTCTCCATCCAGAAGTCACACTCTGGGCTTTGACCCCATAGCTCACCCTCTTGGGAAGTGCTTCATTGACTCATAAAACACAAGAGTGTTACTCCTGCAGCAAATGTGCTGTGGTGCCGTGCTTGCTGCCACCACACAAGGGACAGGGCATGTGCTTGGCTGCAACTGCCTCAGCGCGAGGACGATCACCTGCAGCCTTGGGCATTTTGGTGACTTTTTTGCGTTCATGGCACAGAACTGGTCTGAGAACAAAGGATGGATTTTCAGGTTCGTTCATTTTGCATATTGTTTCTACCTTACTTTTTTCTTCTTCTTTTTGGTTACCATCTAGCATGAAGAGGGGAACAAACGATGCAAGGAGAACTGAACTGCTCTCTCCTTCCCCATGGAACTACTTTCAAAATGTAGTCAGCTTTGAAACTGCTCTCCCAGGTGTGTGTGCATGAGAGACTCTACTGAAAGGGAAAGCCTGGTGCTGCTGCTCTTGCCATGGGGACAGGTAGCAGGCAGTGGAGTTCATGCAATCATGAGCTGTGGCAGCAGCTCTTTCCTGTTTCCAGTGGCTTTCCTTAACACCAGCCCAGGCAAAGCAAGCACTCAGGGGGTCTGACAGCTCTGCTGTTAGGGGCCTTCACAGGTTTTCTGCAGTGCCTAGCACGTGAAAACTTCTCCGGTGAAGCTAATGGTTGCACAGGAGCTGGGATGTGCCTGTTCCTGTGGCCAACACAGTCAAGCCAGAGCAGCAACATAGCAGTGCTGCTGCTGTACATCCCTCCATGCAAGAGCAGCTTAGGGGGGGTTTAACACTCAAAAATAATCTCCAGCATGAGAACTTTTTTATGCTGGTACCTGCAGGAGCTGTCCTACTTTACCTATGCAGAGTTCAGTAGCAAAATACATGGGTACCATTATGACTTTTGTGTTCATTGCTGCAGGAGGGAAGTCTGGAGACAGAGGCAGCCCCAGCGCAGGCATAATGAGAGCAGCCCTAAGCAAGCAGGCAAGTGGCAGTTCCCTTTGAGGGGGATCCCTCCCACAGCTCAGTTACATGGCCTGTGGCTACAGATGTATGAACCTGAGCTGAGACAACAACCTCCAGGGACATGTTTTTTAAGCTTCCTTGAATTCCTTCTTGTTTTCAGCCTGCCACAGCCTTTGCCAAGAGATGATAACCTGCCACTCCTTCTGATACTGCTGCTGTCACCGAACTCAGGCTGTCCATCCATCCGTAACACCACTGAACTCCTGTTTGCGGCTATAATAAAGATTTTCAAAGTACTTAAGAGGATTATTACTATATAATGCACTCAGCCTAATCATAGGAACATGGTAGAGGTGAAGGAGGGCTGACAAAGCTTCCCCAAGAGAAAGTCACCTACTTGGGCCTGGCCTTACAAGCAAGGAGTGATATTTGTTCACTCTATTACAAGCCAAGAGTAAGCCGTCTGGAGCAGATCCAAGGTGACCTGACTCACTACTGAAGAAAATGCATCAAACCGAACTGATGCTTGTGCCTCTGCTCCCAACCATTAGAAGGAATTAATATTTCTCATGTATGTCCTCCTGGCTTTTTATCTTCATACACTGGCAGTGGCTGGTGAACTGATCCTCCTAGCTGGGCTGGAGGTTGCGAACTCTGGCTTGCTTTGCGCCAAGGGAGTCAACTCTCCTTTCTGAAGATCAAAAGCCTTCCTGTTCCCAAAAGAAATTCAAGGCTACTGAACCCTTGTATATTTTGAGTTGGAAATAATGTTTCCCATAGGGACAGGAAAGCTAGTCACAAGGCATACATCCCTTCTTCCTTCTGGGGTATTTATAGACCTACATAAAACATGCATTTTAGGTGCAGGCAACCATAAAGCTACACTGCATAACTCACCTTAGTGGACATCTGTGTGACAACAGGGATAGACTGGGCATACAGTTTCCCTCTGAGCATTTCTAATTTGCAGAAGGTTTGAGTTCATGTAAAAGTGCCCGAACTAAGGATCCCACTGTTGCTTTGTGTGAATGGAGCCATTTAATTTCAAGTCCATGAATAAACACTGGATTTTGTTCTCTTTACACAAGTTTATTTCTGGTTTTCTGTGTGTGTGGAAATAGATATCATAGGATCACAGAATCATAGAATAGTTAGGGTTGGAAAGGACCTTAAGATCATCTAGTTCCAACCCCCTTGCCATAAGCAGAGACACCTCACACTAAACCATGTCACCCAAGGCTTCATCCAACCTGGCCTTGAGCACTGCCAGGAATGGAGCATTCACAATTTCCTTGGGCAACCCATTCCAGTGCCTCACCACCCTAACAGGAAAGAATTTCTTCCTTATATCCAATCTAAATTTCCTCTGTAGATACATAAAGTCACAAGGTTATTTTTTTTTTTTTTATAATAAGATAATCTTTTTTACTTAGGACATATTTAAATGTATCAAAGGGTGCCTGACTATACTAGCCTTCAGGGAAATACATACCTATTCACACATAAACACATACACTCACACGTCGGCTATGTGTGATGCTATAGAAAGTTTCAAACTTCCTCTGGTTGTATTGTTAAGTGCCTCAGCAGAATCACATAAACAAGCACAATATAAGGATATAAAAGGTGGGGGAGTATTTTTTTACAACATACAGTGGTACAAGTAGCCGATAACAGCAAAAATAGGTGATTGCCTCAGAAACTGGAAATTTCTACAGCTGAATGGTGCATTTTCTCCCTTTAGACCTCAAGAGCATTCAGGAGTAAAAAGTGATTGTCCTACTTTGCTGTCTCATTCAAATCTGGTGCTGCAGCTGAATTTGAGCACCGAACATGTGCTCAAGGATGTATTTTCTCTCGCTGTTGCTCTTGTTGCAGAGATTCACAAAGTACCAGATATTTTTTTCAAAGGATGCCAAAATTAAATTCCCAGGAGAAGGCATTTTTCAAAGATTTCTCATCATTGACAATATTTTTGTCTAGTAATATTTAAGAAAAAAAAATCAGAAGCCCTTCAGGTGGTACCTGATTGCCATGAATGCTCAAATTAAGGAAGCTCGGGACTGAAGGGTGTGTTATCAATAGTAATCATGTTAAGATAGGATTGCTGATGGATGTGGCTGGTAGCCTTGAAAATATTGAGTACAATCCCCTCTTCTTTTATGCATTGCTTGGCACCGCTATCACTTTTATTTTTCTGAAGAGAATTCAAGGCAAAAGGGTCTCTGCAATGTTGCTGTGGCTCAATAAGGCCAACGTAGCTTAAACAGATCAAGCTGCCTCTCAGTAAAGCACCTCCCACAGCACATCTTGCTATCCTGCACCTAATACCCTCCATGTTCTGTCCTGGGTGCCCTACTTGCAAATACCATATCCCCCACCAGAATCTGTCGTGTTCAAATATTTTGCTTTATAGTGCATCAAAGTTCATCATTTACAAAAAGCCTGTGAGTTCCGCTATTGACGATCCAGTTATTCTAAAGGGTCATTTTAAGACACAACTAAACATATCTTCAATCTTTCCCATGCACTTAAGAAGATAATCATTCCTCCTCAGTTCTGAAGTGTGGTAACACAAATTGTGACAATGCAAACTGAACTCATTTCATTAGGAAGATGAGCTATATCCATCCCTCTTTTTTCAGTACTCTGACTTTAGCACAGGGAAAAAGGTACTTGTCTCTCTCCTTCCTCCACTTCAGTCACCACATACTCCACAGACCTGCAGCTAGATCAAAGGCAGCCAGACAATTCAAAGATTTATAGTATTACTTAGTAAGGGCAAGTGCGAAAGTCAAATGGTAACTTCCCAAGAAAGACTGATTACTCTGAACTGCAGGTAATACTATTCGTTGACAGAGAGTTATGGAGACGTTAGTTCACACCAGAGCAAAGGAAAAGTACCATGTAGATGGGTGTTCCTACCAAACCCCTTCAGCATACGGCTGGCAAGTTGCTGTTCAGAAATATCACTTTCAAGCATCCAATGAAGTCCCCCTAAAGTTTCTAGGAAACTGTATTTTCCAGTGTATTTTGTTCAATGGCATTGTGTTTTCATAACCTGAGTGGCAGAGTGCAAGTGAGAGCTCTGTTTGGCATCACATAGCCACTTTACAACACACAGACCCTAAAGTTCTTGTGCAGTTTCACTGCTCACACCTTCACCTAACCACCATAAATGCAAACTCAGTTTCTGTGAAGCCAGCCTATCTCCATGGTATTCCTCTTCATTGCAACAGGGCTGGAGCCAATCTGAGTGCATCTACTGTCAGCAAATGACCAACTTCAACCTTTCCTCAAACTGCTAGGCTCTTTTCAGTGATGTCCAGTGATAGGACAAGGGGCAATGGGCGTAAACTGGAGCATGGGAGGTTCCATGTGAACATCAGGAGGAACTTCTTTACTGTGAGAGTGACAGAGCACTGGAACAGGTTGCCCAGGGGGGTTGTGGAGTCTCCTACGTTGGAGATATTCAAGGCCCACCTGGACAAGTTCCTGTGTGATGTANTCTTTACTGTGAGAGTGACAGAGCACTGGAACAGGTTGCCCAGGGGGGTTGTGGAGTCTCCTACATTGGAGATATTCAAGGCCCGCCTGGACAAGTTCCTGTGTGATGTACTCTAGGTTACCCTGCTCTCGCAAGGGGGTTGGATTACATGATCTTTCGAGGTCCCTTCCAACACTTAGGATTCTGTGCTCTAAAGAGGAGACACATGCCTCATTCCCCATTGTCTACCAGCTGTCCCTGGGGCTCAGCATACCTATAGCTGCCTCTGAGACCATTTCTCACTTCTTGGTTGGTCACAGTCGAAGGATGCATGATCCCACTGCTTGCACTAGGGCTCAGCTTGGCCATTCTCTTCAGTTAGGAAGACAGAAAACTCCTACTTACTTCTATTTCAGTTTTATGATTTTTTTTCAACAGGCCAACTGGGGAGGGAGATAACAGGGAAGGACTGAACATTTGTTTTCATTTAATGAGTTTTGCACTTGCCCTGAGAGGCCGCTCAGGAGAAAAATCCTTGCAAGGTTTAATTTATACGGCAGCGATGAAGGAAGTTATGGGAGGAGGGGGGAGGGTGAATAATTCTGTTGTAGCATTTCTTCCACTTACAGAAACAAAATGTATTGAGGCCGTGGGAATGGCCGTTGTCTTCTGGGAGCTTTAATTCTCTGCAGTACTACTCAGTCCTGTGAAGACTAATAGCTGAAGGAGTCCTCCACAGATCACCTCATTACACTCCAAAGACCAGCAAGGGAATAGGAACCTCCGGAGGAGTGTGAGCTGCCAGTTCTGAAGAGGTGTGAGGAGTTTCACTTCCCGCCCCCCCCTCCCCCTCCCCCCGCGGGTTTTCTATTTTCTCACAAGGAAAAAGCTGGATTTGCAGAGACCTCCTTATAGTTTTTTCCACAAGAACTGCAGGTGCTCCTTTCGCTGCAAACCCACTTTGGTCTGTGTACGTGTCTTCTTGTTTATGCGGGCCTAACTCTACTTCTTGCTGTGTACCAAATCCTGCCTCCTCATGCTCAGAGCAGTCATTTTTACACCCAGCACGGAGGCAAAATAAAAGGAGACTTATCACTGAATATGTTTGCTCTAGCTCCTTCTCCCTGGATAACAGCTATGCAAAACAGATATTTATTCCCTGTCTCTGCTATACAATCTTTACCCTACTTTGCATTTTGCCTGAGAAGATGATTCACAATGATGACACCTCCTATCCTTTCCTGAATTCATACCCCTCAAGCAGAAGCAGATTTCCACCTTGGCAAACAGATAATTTAGTGTCCTTAGGTGATGATTTGCATCCACACAAAGCCGGCACAAGAACAAAGGGGCTCCTTAAGCTTTCAGAAGGGACATGAGAAGGACTTGAACTGTTGGAGAAAAAGATGTTGCAGATAAGTGCTGGGACATTTTCTTACATTCAAGACATCAAGCTTGAATCCCATCTCACAAGTCATTTTGCCAGAGGAAAGGAATTAGCCTTGAGGAGCTCAGTCAAGGAAAACCTTACATTTAATCCAGACCTTACTGAGCAGAGTTAGGTCATAAGTGAAGACTTCTCAATTAACAAATCGTTAATGAACCAGGCAATGCTGCTAAAGGCAGGATGAAAGGCTTTTCCTGTGGTCTTCCAAGGTTAGCTAGGTTGTTTTACAGACAGGAGCAAGATAAAGCCCTTTATCTGTGACATTAACACTGAAAGATGGCAGTATGTCACAGGGACATTCACACATCAGGGATAATCTTGCAGAAGGTAAGAGGGCAAATGGAAAAATGGTTCAAAGCACCAGTGAAAATGGAAGATCAGTTTGTAAGCACCAGGTTGTATACCACTTTTCCTGTTGAACCCTCAGCAGTGACTTCTCAATGTGAGCTCAGCCAAAGATGTACCTGGTAAAACACAGGCAAGATTACTAATTCTTCAGAGGCTACTTTTCACAACAGGTTAAACCATAATTCTGACATAACTTACTCCATCACTAAAGTTGCTGACATTTTATAGCTGTGCTTTGAAACATTGCTATACCCAAGGATTTTGCAACATAAGCTCTGACACGCCAAATTAGGCCATGAGTTCTTTGCAAAGCAAATCCACAATGTGATAATCAAGGACATGGTGGCTCAGGGCTGCATGGCATCAGCACAAGACCTGGCCTCCAAATGAGCCACCTGAAGAGTCATATTCTGTTAGCAGGTACATTCAGAGGCCCCATGCCCATTAGCAGTGCCCCATGCATTACAGGAGGAAAAACATTGCTTACCATTCAAAAGGACATCTAACTGCAACACAGCAGAGATGTGGCCAGTGTAAGACATCAGCAATTATACTACTGTAGATGCGACTCATAAAAGGAGACCTCAAGGCATTCCCACACACGTAGATGATGCTCTGTACCATCCCAGGGGGAGGTGAACACCCAAAGAAATTAAAACAAAAGGTCAAGGACTGGGCAGTCCATGGTTTCTGTCAGAAAACACAGAAAAGAAGACGCGTGGCCTGCTTTTTGTAGGGTTTCGCAAGGAGAATAGCAGAGACCTTTACGTTCCTTCAGGTCATGTTCAGAGAATTGTCTTCCCAGCAGCCAGTCTGAGTGCACAGGCTGGCTGCCCCTCTCCTGTTCCCAAAGAGAAGAGAGACTGAAATACAGTGAGGGTGACCCCAGACATGCTGGCCTGATGCAAGAGAGTAGTCTCAAGTCTGTTTAATTCAGGTGCAACATCAGTGTCCTACCCTGTTAGCAGATTATGATAATCAGTGGCATGCAAGTATTCAGTCCAGGTAACTTGAGAATTTATCCTGAGGAGGCCTCCAGAAAAATAAACAACAGGCGATGCTGCAAACTCTTGTGTAGTTTCATTGTAACTTTAGTAGGATATTTTAAAACATCAGGACTGATGCTTTATTTGCCCCAAACCTGGTGTTGCGTTTCTTAACCAGCAGCTAGAAACTTACATCTCTCTGACGATCCTGGCATTCAGGCAAATGGTAACACTGCTGGGTAAAGTCATAGAATCAATCACAGAATCATAGAATAGTTAGGGTTGGAAAGGACCCTGAGATCATCTAGTTCCAACCCCCCTGCCATAGGCAGTGACACCTCACACTAAACCATGCCACGCAAGGCTTGGTCCAGCCTGGCCTTAGTCTTTCATTGGACCTGCAATTAGCCCTTAAGTGAAAAAGAAGCTCCCATATAAATTACAAAACTTCATTTTATTCAGGATTCAAGAAAACACAAAGGATTACCTTGGTAAACTCATCTGGCTTTATCAGCAGTAAATTTGTTGTTCAAGCCACTTAGGACTATTTACTGTAAATTCCTGTGTAACTATAATCCAGATGTTCTCAAGGCCTCTTACCATCCGGCACGCCTTGACAAGCACTGCACAGAGGAAATGCAGCTCTGCAGTTTTCAGGGTTAAGATGCACTTTACAGAACACACCAGGAGAGCTGCTCAGCACAGAGGGGTGGTGGGGCCAGATCCTAGGTGATCCACAGGGGTCATTTTAATTAAGGCAAGCTGTAATCTTAAACTAAGGGGTAATAGCCAGAGAGGCCAGAGAGGCAATTTCCCAGCACCTTACTGGAGTTTGTCCATGTGAGCTGCCATTGATTGCTGAAACACTGCTCCAGCATGGTGCCTGCTGAGATATGGGGAGATCCCTGGTTCATTGCAATGCCAGCAGTATCTCCAACCCCTCTCGAGATGTTGGTATGGCTTTGTTTTATTCACACTCATACTGCCCTGTTTGATCTCTCTTTTACTGTTTCTGGAACAGCCTATATATTTTGTTGCTGAGAAAGTGCCTCAGAAACATTTTTCAGCTCAGTCTAAATGCTATCTTGGCATCCAAAATCTAAAATCCCTTCAACAAAATGGTATAGCTTAGACATTCATAAATGATCTGGAAAGAAATCAGTAAAAATAACAGAAACAATGATTTCTAAAGACATACTTTATACAAAGCATATAGTGAAGTCATTGAACTCATTGCCACAGGATGCTGCAGGAGTCAAAAATATGAAGAAGTGGATGTTTCATACACCGAAACAACTTAGTTTATGTCACACCTTGGTTTTTGTCCTTCCCCACAAACTTTTTGTTTTCTATACAGAAGCCACCCATTTGGGGAAAGGTTTTCATTCATTTAGAAAATGTCCTCTTAGCATAATTATTGCCAAGTCTTACAAGGTTTGATCCATTTTGAACGTTACTCAAATATCTGTGAAAATCTGTGGAAATATACAAAACCATGGAAGTATGTCTTAGATAGAATCAGAGTTTTAGATTCTTAACAATACTCAGAATTACTCAAGGGCCTCAGCTGATAGCAACTAATAGTTTCTGCTTCATAGAAACTACTACAAAACCCTCTGAGGTTAATGACAAAGTTTGTCTTCTCACTTGTCAATGGTAGAGTAATTGCATTTTCTTACTCTCCTTTTGCTCAGCCCAATGAAGCTACTCATAGAATCATAGAATAGTTAGGGTTGGAAAGGACCTTTAGATCATCTAGTTCCAACCCCCCTGCCATAAGCAGGGACACCTCAGTGTACACTGTATGTAAAAGAAGAAATCGTGAATTTAGGTATTTCGCATTCCCTATTTGAAAGTATGAAAAGTTCTAATAATGATTTAAAAATACCACGTCCTCTCCATAGAAATTCAATATATATTTTTTCTTTGAAAATATTGCCATTGTTGGTCAAATCACCATATTACTTGAACTTTAGCACCTGTACTTACTATTATGTTTGTATTTTGGAGACATTAGAATACTGCCAACTACAGCATCTATCTAAACACATCTCCCAAGTGTGTGGTGACTTCTGTGATTCAGACATTTAGTCATGGCACAATATAGGATTCATAATTTTTCAAGAGAAAAAATACTCATTGTAAACATAAGCATCACATTGACAAGGTAGGCAATGTTGGGGGACACTGACAAATCTCCAGAAGAACAAGCGTCCTGTAATTCATATGAGCAGGACAGATATTAAAAGGTCAGAAGTTATAGTCACAAAGGAGTTTCTAAAAAACATATCTTTTGCTCTGAAATTACATTTCCAGGAGATCCTGTCACTTTGATAAGACACTGGATTGATTTTGACAGTTCCAATTTCACTTTAATTTTACTAAATTGTTCTGCTATTATATTTTAGACCAGAGGAAGATTCTGCCATCCAGTGGTGAAAAATTGCGCTTTTACCTTAAGGCCACAGTTTATACCAAAACCATGTTATACCTTTAATCAAATGGGCATGTTTAAGTGACTGTAAGAACTTCTCTTTTTTTCATTCCTTGACCAACAAAGACAACCATTTTACAGAGGAGCACATGTACACTGGTAAAACTCATAGGGACGCAATGTGCGCAAAACACTGCGCCTGTTGTTGACACTTGCATTTGTTCTCTTATCAGAGCAATTTGGTACTGTTGTCCTGCACAGTTTAGGACACTTGTGTGCCATGTTTATCATGCACCAGCAGTACATGTTCGGATGAATACTAAACTGGCATAGTTCTACCACCAGCCTGTGCCATAGCTCCTGGGACAGAGGGGAGGTCATGCATGGAAATGTGGAGCTGTATGGATGGCACCACACCAGGAATAGATCCCTGTTGTACCCCGTGCTGAAAGGGCATGGTGGCTTCATGATATTTAAGGAAATCATTGCCATTTTTACAGAGTAGTGAGCAGCACTTTTGGAGGTGAACACTGACCACCCACGAGCCACATGGAGTGGGTGCCCAACAGTGTGGTAAAATGACACTGTTGAGTACTAGCGGGAAACACATGGCAAAACCCTGCAACCCACCACAGAGGAGGTATAAAATGTGTCATTCTGTGGAGCAGACTATGGCTGGGTAGGTCACATTTTTCACGTGAGAGATATGTTGGCTTTCTTGCTGAGCAGCCATCTCCTGAAGTAGGCCAAGGGGGCAAGGAAAGCTGAAAGAATCAATGTAGAAGGAGACAACAGCACTAATCAGAGGTGCCATGGTGCCCAGGGCCAGGAGAAGACCCATATCCCAGCTTGCTCCTGTCAGCAGAAGCAACCCAGGAGAAGGGTGCCATCCCACCCAGCTGGATGCATGTGCTCCAGGAACACAGCACAGCCCTTCCCAGTGGCTGCTGTGTTCCACACTTTCCTTGGCAGCAAACACAGTTAATTACTCCTCCAATTAATCCTCACAAGTCTGCCACCCTGAAAGGAGCTGCCAGAGCAGCTGGAGTCTTATTAAGCCCTGGAGCCAAAGGGGACTGCTGCATTTTCTTAGGGCATGGCATAGTGGATGAGGGACACACAGGAGACTGGCAAGACATGTTATGACAGCACTGGTAGCAGGCAAGGAACGTGAATTTCTGCCTGGTACCAGTACTGCCATGGTCTTAAATGCACTTAGAGGGACTAGAAATGCAGTTTGTTTTACCAGATACGGTGTAGTAGGTTCACTCATTTTGGATATCCCCAAGAGCTAGGTGAACTAGCCCTGCACCTAATGTTCTTGATCAAAGGATTGACAAAAAAATACATTTAATACCTGAAATGTATGAACCCCTAGTATTTAAAATACTGTATTCACTTACCATTTGCTTCTCATCCTGAGAGCAGTGACAAGGTGTCTGCACTGTTCTTCTTCTTGTAAGAGATAACTTTGAGTACCCTCCTGATTTCCAAAATTGTGCTGGAAAAGTGCTCAGAGGCATTTTGAGGTGGAAGACACCAGCAGCACAGGAGCACTGACTGTTCAAATGCCATCTTCCCTCTGGGGAGACCCAGGCCTGCACCAGCTCTTGTGGTAAGGGGCAGCCCTGGCATCCCTACACTGAGACCAGGAGTGGTGGCAGCAGCTTGCACTCTATGGCTGCCACGATAGCCAGGACATACCTCACAGATTAACATACCTCAATCTAAATGTTTTCATATAGACCTGAAAAGCAGGTGCACTGACCAGATGTAGACATCTCCTTTAGTGTGTGCTGAACAGTCCTTAGGCTGCCTGGAAGAGATGTCTATTGCCAATGAGGGGAGCTGAGCTGCCACCCTTGTAGGAGGCACCTGCATGTGGGCACATTCATTTACATGTCCAAGTTTAGGTTGGGATCCTGACAGCCAGAGGGGCTGGAGTAAATAAATGCATCAGGAAGAATTCCACCTGCAGGGGTCTGGAGGGGACAACCTGTCAAGAGAATGAGATGTGGGAGATACAAGTCTTTCCAAAGCAGAGCTGAGAGGCAGCCTCCATCAGAACTGCATCTATGGACTTGTAAAGCCATGTTTAGACCCTGTGCCCCACTTTGGAAGAGCCTTCTGAGGCTTTCTTTCACATGCAAGCTCCCTAAATATTGATCGGGGGAGTGCTGAATTTGATCACCTGTCAGTAGGAGCTATAGGTGGTGGGCTGAAGACTGCTCTGCTCTCTCAGGCAATACCTGTCAAATAAACTATTTTTCAAGCCAAAGCCATATATTAATGTTGACTCTTACATGTGTGTGTTCATAAAAGAAAGCTATTCCTCAGACTGAAGGTGCCCTGGTAAAAACTGATGGCACTTACCTTAAAAAAATGAGATTGTGAAACTTCAGCATGGCACAGGTTTTCCCCTTCTAATGTATTGCATCCAAATGTTTGGTTTGGTTTGATTTTGTGTTCATAGTTCAGATGATACATGAACTGCAGGGAGAAAAAAGTATTATGAGCAAAAATATAAGTAAAGAGAAAACACAATTGACCAATCTTTCCCATCGAGTATCCAAGTAGATAAACAGTAAATGTATGAAGAAATCAATATAGAAGATATCTGTGACTCTACCATGCTTACTTGGGAGACAGTTTCTTTTACAGAAAGATAAGCAAGTACAAGCTCTCTCTTTCCACAGAAGCAAATCTTCCTGCAGCAGATACTCTGTAAAAGAGAACTGCACCTCCCAAAGACATGTTTTTGCAGTGGGATTCACATTTTCCACAAGGTGCTGTTCGTACTGAGCCTTATTCCTGCAACTTTATGCTCATAAGACAGGCTCTTTTGACTAAAGTTATACACGTGCTTAATCAAGTACAGAATAAGACAAGCGTTTATTCACTATTTTTATAAAGCAATTATGACTCACTAGCATGTGATTTGTTCAGTAAGAATTGTGAACCTTTTACCTCTCTTCTGGTAATGTGAGAGCTTTGCTTTTTGATTTATAGTCATTTTCTTGAGAGGAATGTTTCCATAGGAGAATGATAAATACTTGTCTTTTTCCATACCTAGTATTTCTGAGGACTGCCCTCTCCTCTGGGAGTGACAACCCCACTAACCAGAGTAATTCAACTCCTGTCAGACCAGCATCATATCTGCCTTAATGCTGGGCACAGGCTGAGAAAAGCACAGCAAAAGACATCCATGGCTGGTTTTGGACCTACTTCATGCAGCTTTCCTTATCAAGCAAAGGGCAATGCAGCTTGCAGAAAAAAATTGCAGAACCAGAGTTACTTCTGGCAGATGCCATCAATGTCAGCAGAATTACACCCCCAGGGAATGTAAACCTTTCAAAAGTGGCAGATATTTTAAAGACTGTTTTAAGAAGGTTTCAAAGGGAAACATTACTTAGAGCACTTGATACTCCCTGTTTCCAAGAAGTCAGGAAAACCTGCATTCCAGAAATGGGTTATTTCCTCTTTGGGGAAAAAACAGCTGGCAAAGATGTTGGATACCAAGGAGAGAAAGGAGGCAAATATTGGTAATATTTTTTTTTTTGTCTGAATAGCATTTTTGTCCCAAGGAATTGCTTTATTTCTGGACTCCTAGCAGTAAAGATGATAGATCAAATGGAATGTTTTAAGGAACCAAGTAGGAAATGCAAAGTAACGGCCTGCTTAACGCTCTAACAAAAGCTTAAACCCTCATCCTGCTAGCTTTGGTGACATTGCTGATCTACCAAGGGTGAGATGCTGGAAATCAAAGGGTCGCCTCATTCGTTCTATGAACTGGCTTACCAGGAGCAAGGAGAAGGATAAGCTGTCACTATGGGTGCTCTACCAGTAGTACAAATGAAGTCACTGAGATCTCTAGTGAAGTAATAGTCTGCTCATCCCTAATAAGGATATGAAAATTTGTATAAAAACATGACATTCTGTAAAGCTGCTGTAGAGCTAAATGAAATTTGCTTGTCACCAACTAACAGTATAAAGTGATACATGCAATCATAAGAAAAAGTATCTACAAAGTCTAAACAGAAAGCAGGAGGAAGCCTGTTCCTTCAGAAGGGCGAAATACACAGCTTAAATCTGCCAGTGATGGAGGCTGTGCTTTCCCCACACACCAGTAACTAAAATCTAGCAAGGAGATGGAGGAAGGGTGAGAATGTAGAAAAGCTAAAGGAAAAGAGTGACGAATGGCTCTTGATCAACCAGTAAAGGGAAAACTCTGGACTGCTCAAAGTTCCTCCTGGTTTCCACAAAGTGCTGACAGATCTGTGCTATCTGTTCCTATTCACCCCAAGCTGATCGACACTGGACTGCCTTCCCGAATTCGCTTTCCTAGTGTAACCATCTGGAAACATGGGATGTTCATAGCACAGAATGTCAAGTTCTTGCACCTTGCTGAATTTTTCTCTTCATGATATAATAGATGAACAAAACCAAATGTTACCACCACTTTCTCTTTAGAAAAGATGAGTTACAGTTTACATAGAAATCCACCACTGTAACAGCATCCTCTGAAACGTAACATTTATTCTCACAGCTGTAACGTGCAATCTTGTGCTGAGTCATCAGCGAGAGGCCTAAACTGCAAATTTCAAATTTGATCTAAATATCCACAAAATCTAAAGCTGCTTGAATCTGTTGTTTTGATGAAATCAGCTTTATATGGCAAATTTCAGGTCAGCTAGTTGATAAGAATTTTTCCTAGCTGGAAAATGGTGTTTCCATTTGGGACCATCCATTCTATGGCACGTAGCCCTACAAATCTGTCATTATCCAGAAGTAATGTAAACCCATAAAGAAAGCAGTTGATGCTTTCAAGTTGATTACAGAGACAAATCATGTGGAGTCCTTTCAAGTTCTTCCACCTAAATTTGGCATAAAAGCTCCAAAATACAGTGAAACAACCAGTTAATTCTTCCCTCCAAAACCAATGTCAACTTTTATTTGCTTGTGAGACCAGGACATGAAGATGTCTAGAAAAAAAAGTGGGCCATGCAAAGCTGAATAACTTGTATGGGTTACAGATAGCCCCAGGGACCATACAGGAAAGGCTCTCCCTTGCATGTGGCTCTGCATGTCATAGAATCATAGAAACATTTAGGTTGGAAGAGGCCTTTAAAATTATTGAGTCCAGCTGTAAACCTAGGACTGCCTTTGCTTTATTATTTACCCACTGATTCAGTGGGTAAATTGACTGATTGAATGACTGAAGGCTAAAATAGAAAAGGCCTTGGTGAAAAGAAGCAGGTCTGCTAGACAGCATCAGTATTCTCAAGGATGGATGGGACCACAAAACATGCTACACATACTTTTGGACTATTTTAATCAAAAGGAAAAAGAAAACTTTCTTTGCAAGCTAAGCACTAAAAAAAAAAAAAACCAAAAAAAAAAAAAAACCCTAAAATCCAAAAAGAAAAATTTAGGGGGGGGGAAAC
>NDXB01013673.1:61380-94357 GCA_002631895.1 Agapornis roseicollis
TTTTCAAAGAACAAAAAAAAAAAAAACCAAAAAAAAAAAAAAACCCTACAATCCAACAAGAACAATTCATGGTCTGTGAAACCTAGATTTTCCATCAAATATGAGGGAGCTCCTTCTGTTTAGTCTGCAGGATAAGGGGAGGAAATTGTTTATGGGCATGAGGTGATCAGTTGTGAGAAGAGCCTGGATGTAAGGAGACTCTTTCCAGAGCAGACAGATGTGCCTTACAGTTATGGCAAACTCACGATAGAACTGGGCAAAATATGGTAACATTTTCTTTGAAAATTAAAATACCAATGTCTTTAGATCCTGAATTGTTGAAGGGAGACCAGCTATCTTTTCAAAATGATTGGGTTTAGTTAAGGCAGATAAGATTTTTAAGTAAAAGTCTATGGGTTGTGTTATATAAGAGGTCATATTACACATTCACAATGTCCTTTCTAGATTTAAAATCTATAAATTTCTATTAGGAGCACTAGCTTTACAGTCTGCTGACTTTATAATAAACTCTCTGCTGGGTCTCATATTCTTCTTGTTTGGTCTCAGGGGACAGCATTGTTCCTATGTTAATTTTGAAAGAAAACTCTCAGCTGATTAGAAATTGAAGGAATAAAATGTGCTTTTGGCTTAAAAAAAAACCACCACACACACGAAACAGTAATTCAGCTTCTCCTGTTGAGATTCTTGCTCAGCCAAAAAGACACCGAACAAAAAAATGGCTAATTCCTGTAGAAGAGAATGGGTCACCACAGAGAGTCAGATTATTCATTTCCATAAGCAGAGATATGTGATCGAGGAAGTTAGGTGGGAACAGCTAAGCAGACACCCAGAGGATATCCAGAGTACCCTGGTGCAGGTCCTGGGACCCCTACCTCTCTACCCCTCATCCTGATTTTCATGCATTTGCAGCAGTTGTAGCCCTTGACCACAAATGCAAGGTCACTAATGATGTTACCCACCAGCATCTCTTATTGTACAGACAGGAGGGGGAAAGCTAAGCCAAGGACCAGACCCCTGAGCTGGCTGCCTCTCAGTCTCAGGACAGTTACTGGGACAAATTGGCTGGTCCCAGCAAGGTCAGACCCCCCAGGGAAGGGGGCTGCCAAAGCCACAGTTCTGCAGGTTTGCACCCCTTTGGCCAAGACAAGAGTTGCAGGAGATCTGAAATGCTGGATAATGGCCAGGTTTGCGACCAGGCTGCATCCACATCGGGTATGTCCTTTGTGGTAAACAATGAACACCATCCACCCGTTCCTTCAAAGCCTTTGCAGCAGATAAAACAAACAAACTGAAAAATACTGGTTTGTAAAACCATCTATACTGGTAAAACAGTATTGCCAAACACTGCAGCAAAGTCTGCTTTAACCTTCCCTTCTCAAACGTTTTTCATTTATTAGGTCTTTCCTTTTTCATCTTCATGAGAAATATCCCCATCTGTTTGGTGGCAATAATTCTTGTGTCAATGTTTCGCTCCAAGGTGAAGCAAAAAGCAAACTATTACTCAGTTCATTGAGGACTAGAAAAATGGCAAATCTTGTAACAAACTCTAGGATTGAGATGGGACAAAATCAGTCGCTCTCTACATAAAAGATCAATTTAAAAACTAAGCTCCTTAAAAGACCATGTCTGACACTTGTTTCTTTCTTTTTCTGGAGTTCTTCTCAGAAACTTACCAGTGGTTGCTTGAGGTTCAAGGACAGTGTCATTTGCCACAGGCTAGCAACCCTTTTTATTCTGTGGAGCAATTCAGTCCATGTAAATAAATACATCTCCCTTTCCGTTTTTATATATTTTCCTGCTGCCTTAACATGTCTGCTTACTGCGGGATTGCACTGGACCCTCTGTCTTTATGAGGCTTGCTTGACTTATTGCCTAGGAATTTATGTACATATTAAAAAAGCTATTTCACTTTATATGAGTTAGCTGGAAATGTCCAGATGGGAATTGAACTCCTCCTTAGACATCACCTACTGGCACCTTCTTTTATCCTCTCCCAACCCTTGTTGCCCACTGTATTTAACATCGAAAAGGACCCCTCAGTTCACCAAGCACTGCACAAATACATAGACAGTCTTTAACATCCACTGTTCCCACTGGCTCATAAGGCTCAGTACATGCCCAGGGAGGTGAAAAAGCTTCTCCAGTGGCTGGAAAATTTATGAAGTGATCTGTCTCCCTGGCCATGCTGCTTCCTTTTCCTCCATGGACATGGTAAACCTTGGAGAGCTTCAGTTCCTAGTTTGGTGCTTCAAGACCTGATCCTAGAGTAAGATGGATGGTTTCTTGTGATTTGTGGAAGATTTATTTAGGATTTCTGGGGGGTTGTCTCCAAGCTGGTCAGGATTAGAGCCAGACAGGTGCAGATAATTTTGAGAAGCAGAAACTGAGAGATGATCAGGATGAATTCTGATATACAAGAGCAGGAGCACATGTGTTATATCTCAAAGCAGCATGTATTCAAACACTAAAAACAATTTGGAGCCAAATTTGGTGGTTTTTTTCTTACATAGATGACTCTGTTTTCCAAAATATAAGAAAGAGCAACCACTTGAAACTGAACTTACATGTTTGATTTCTCAAAGCTTTTCTGACAAGGAAAAAAATATGTATTTACTGGTGTAAAGGATCATTCTTATTTCTGTATTTCTCCTGATGAAAGCAATGTTGGCTGCCGCATACTTGCAGTCCAAAGTTAGTTTTGTTCCAGTTCAGTCAGCAATCATCTTATTTTTCTTTAATTTCTTTACATAGATTTTCTCAAAGTAGCATCTGTTTTGCCTTTTAAAAATTAACTGTGTAAGCACAACAAAATCAGAGAGATGTCAAAGCTGTGGAATTTTCCCTTGCAACCACACAAAGCCAAGTTTTGGATGACTCTGTTGCGAGACGATGAATCATCTCAACTTATGGAATTTGGGTTCAGGTTCACTAAGGTAGCTATTACAAAGCTCAGCAAATCTATATCCACCTTGTATCTGTTGTTGCGGGTTTTGGGTTTTGGAGGAGGAAGGATGTGTGAGGACTTTTGATATCATTATCCAAACTTCCAAAGCTTTCTTTAAATGAGCCAGGATTTTTGTCCTAAGCCTTTGACAACTCTGATCAACAACGCCAAACAGAGCAGACCCAAAATTTTAAGCAAAAAATGTTCTCAAAAACCAGTGTTTGTAGTCAGCAAAAGAGCTCTTAGATACAGTTCCCTGGGTAAATCCTGGCAGATGAACTTAATTAAGAGACAAAACCAATTAAATAGTGATGTGTGACAAAAACTGGCTAAACTAAAATTCTCTGAAAAATCTCCTTATTAGGAAACAAGCAAATTATCATTCTGCTGTTTTCCACAGAAGGATGGACTCTTTCTGTCTGTGCTCATGGGGCAGTATCAGTCTCTCTTCACAGTGGTCCAGCTGGCAGCCCACAGATCATGGGATATTTCCACGTGCCCCCTGCATTCCCCTGAAGAGCCTGACAATGTTCAGGAGACAAATGATGCTTTGGCAGCCAATGCATCCTCCTGCACGTGGAGTGCCAGGCACGGAGCTAGCCTGAAGCTATTGCCCCAGTTCCTGGGGGGAAAAGGGGCACAGGACACCCATGTGCATGCTCATGGTTCAACACAGAGACAATTATTAGCCGCTTTTGTAGATCCTGAGCATGGGAAAAGCGTGTCTCAAAAGCAGCTCCAGCCACCACATCCTTCAGCTTTTGACTAGCTCATGACTCATTGGCTGACAGGCAGATGTGTAGCAAGAAACAAAACCCAATTTCATAGACTCATAGAATAGTTAGGGTTGGAAAGGACCTTAAGATCCTGTCCATTTTTCTCCAGCGTGACTGCCCCAGAGAAACAAAAAAATATGCTGTTATGGTCTGTTCTGTTCTGGTTCTGGTCTGGTCCACATCATGCAATAACTCCTGGTTATCATTTTGGAAAGGATACTACCTTTCAAAGATAAACCAGATGGAAGAGTCCTCCAGAAAACTTCTGGTGAAAGTGTTTTGGAGGATTGCTAGGCTTAGAGCAGTGCTGAGACCCATTGTTCTCACAGGACTGGTGGCCGACAAACCATGCCAGGAAGCATCCCTGTGGGAAGCCCCTCAGCTATGAGTGCCTGGAGATAAGATAAAATACTTGACATGTCCTGGTCCTCCTCCCAGGGTGTCCAGAATTAGCCACTCTTGGGAAATAATTGGTGTCCGTGAAAGTCTGACCCAAAATGGTCATTCTTTACTGTCCATAAAGTACTAAATAGCTAATGGTCACTGAAAGCAGATTACTTAAATGGCCAGTGAAAAATTCAGACCGACTTCTGTGCCTATGAAGTAGACTTACACTTCTTTGAGTTTATCATGCTGGGTTTACTGAGGTAGGAATTAGCTTTAAAAATCAGAGAATTTAGAAGTTTCAGCAGTAGACAGTGAGAAGCATCCTTGAATAAATAAACTATTGGATTTCAAATATCATTGTTGTTGTTGTCATCGTTTTCCAATCTGGCAGGAAATCCAACACACAGCATCTAATACACTGAAGTCAGAAAGAAAAATTCCAGAATCTGCAAGAATATGAAAACTTCAGGGTGTTTATATTTGAAAGAAGATAAGGAATATCCTGACTCCCTCCCCTTCCCTCTCTCCCCACTCCACCTGCCCACCCACACAGACACACTACCCCCCCACTCCCCAAAAAAAGAGGGTATTTGCAGCAAGTGCCAAGCAATATTTTTGGCTCTCAAATCTTCCATGTAGCATGTATAATAGGATTAACTTTAATTGCTTCCAGCCTGTATCTAAAGATGAAGAACAGGATACCAGCTGGTTGGAATAGAGCTACCTCACCCGTCATTATCTATTAAAAAACTGGATCACACACCAATTGCACATAAATTTGGTACTTCTTGAGGTCAACATTTTTACCTCACCAGCTGGCTTAGCATTTCATAAACCTCTGTTATCCCCAGAAGCTCTGCCCAGGTTATTTCTTCTTCCCATTTGGGCCTGCATTCTGCAAGATCTGGGGTGTTTTGCTCTTGCATTGTGCCTCAGTGAGGTCTTGACAGTACAGATACAGTTAGGTCTGCAGTTTTCAAACTGAGGGCCATAGTGGATCCATGCCAGACTGCTAAGCATCTCTCAGGACTGAGCCTTTTGTTAGAGCTCTGCCACTGAATTATGTTTTCCTCCAAAAAGCAGACTATTTCAGCTGTTTCAGCTGAAACTGTTTCAGCTGGGTTGCTTTTGTTGTTAAATACTGCTCGGATTTAGCAGACAGCAGAACTACACCTTTGCCTATGCATAGGGTGCAAACCAAAGAGAAAAGTAATTCAGTGAATGTGTTCTCTTAGCCCGAAACCATTGTCTGCACTAAAAAATATTTGAAAGGGGAAAAAACTGCGGAATGTAAATGGGTAACATTTTCTACTCTCAAGAATGTTTCATATGACCTTATCAAAGGTCCTCTTTTCTCTTGGATGAACACCAATCTCCCATATGCCATAGAATATTCATCCCTCTTAGAGTAATTCCTTTCTCAGAGAAATTTATCTTTTAATATTACACTACAGATTCCTTTTCAGTAATAGAGCTGCTGTTTTTTTCTGAAACTAGCAATAGATTGCCATCCGTTCCCTGTGCTTTTACTTCTTCCTTTTTCTACAAAAGTATTTCAGAACACAGCTGCTTCTATCTTGAAAAGAAAGAAAGAGAAAAAAAGTAAGAAATATGGGAAGTGACTGGAGGGTTGGAAAATTAAGTCAGATGTTCAAAGCTCCTACACGATAATAGAGTGAAAAATCAGTCAGGTAAATGAACCTTGTGATTCTCAGTCCCTTGGACATTTCTGGGAAGGGGCATCCCACCCCATACTTCCCTGCATCTTCAAATTTTGCCATTTGGAGAAGAGAGGGTGTTTGTCAGCAAGTATTTCTCTGGCTCTGCCTGTGTGATTGTCCCTTTTTCATTCAGACGGAGTCAACTTATTGTTCAGGACAGACCCATCCACTTTCCAGCTTGTGGTATTGGTGTGTAGTCCCTGGTGGTCCTGCAGGCACCCTTGCACAGTGGATGAGCAGAGCAGAGCCTTTCTAGGTGTGAGGGATGATTTCTTTGCTCAGCAGTTGGCACAGCAGCAATGGATACTGTCTTCTGCTCTTTGCAGCTCTGAAAGATAGAAATTGCCTCACATAAAAGTGATGGTTCGATAGCCCTCTGCACCACTCATATTGGCATCTCATAACAGGGTGGAACAGCCAGCTTCCAGTTGCAGCTGAAGCCCTCATGCAGAGAGGCTGATGGACTTGCAGGGATCCTCAGGGGTCTCCAAGAACAGAGGGTATCACATATTTGCACAGCATGATGCATGCTGCAATTGCCTCTTTACCCCACCTGCAAAGCAGCTCTTCAAGAGCAAGCAAATTCACACACCACAGTGGAGCCACAGTCTGGCTCCAGAATTCCTGCAGGAGAGAACAAATTCCTTTGGATCTGCATCATGAGCTTGCCCCAGGCAGCTATTATCCCAATGCCATATCAATGCAAAAATAAGTGATTACTACTCACTGGAACCCAGTTAGCTTCTGGTACCTGGGTAAGTGCTGTAGTGATACGAGCTACCAGTTGAGGCCCTGCATAGGGGGATTTAGCAAAGGTATTGCAGAAGTAATGTTTTAATGGTTAATCAGCATTGCAGCCATACTTGAAATTCTATTGAGATTCAAGAAAATGGGATTCTCAGTTTGTGGTGGCACATGCAGGCCTCCCTCATGCTCTCTTGCAGGTCCCAGTAAATGAGCTCTCCACAGCAATGTTCCTTCTGCATTCCACAGGGCTTGCTTGGCATTGGTGTCATGCAGAACATGACTGAAATATGAATCTTTCTCCCAAACCCACAGTGTTGCCCATATTCTTCCTGCTCAACTTGAGGATTGGACTGTGCTTAACTGCCACTTAACTAGGTGTCAGATGGACACCATGAAACCATGGAGGTAGAAGCAAAACAGGAATAGAGGGCAAATACCAATGTTTCTCAGAAGCTGCAGACATTCATCAGGCACAGGAGATGTCATGATATCCTGCTCAGCTCCCTGACAGCACAGAGCGGAAACATCGGTAGAATGATGGGAAGATATACAAAGAGAGCATTGTGGAATTCTCCTGAAGGACTTCAACAGTGAACATATTCTAAGTCATGGCAAAGCAGTGACCAAACTGCTTGTACTGGATGTATGAAAAAGCTGAAGCAAAACTTATGTATTCAGAGGCTAAGAGAAGCTCTTGTAATATGGATGTATTCTAGGGCAAAAAGGGAGGGAGCTGTGTAGATATATATCTCTGCCCAATTTAGTATTCCTAACCGCCTCAAGAAAATAAAAGAAGGTAAAAACCAGCTCTAGAGCATGATTCACTTAATCCTGAAGTAGATGTTAAGATATGTCAGATGAGTCACAGCCTAAAATTGCTTATTTCACTCCATTGATTATAAAAGGGAGACCAGGGTGGTTAGTTCAGATGAAAACACCTACAATTATGAATATGTTAGGTGAGCTGAATCTCCTTAGAAAAGTTCTCAGTAAGGGTGCAGGTATGGACACAGGCTTTGGTACACAGCATTTAGCAGTACAGAGATAACCCCTGGAGGCTTTACCCTAAGACCCATACAATAAAAGCCTTTCAGTTAGTTCAGTCATGAAAAAAGGAATTTGTTCTTGTCCATATCATCTCCTCCTCATTTAAACAAAGAGTTTTTAATCTACTCTATCAGTTATTCAAAGAGCACTTATCTCTGATAGAAACGTGATTTCTGAGTAAAAAATACACCTGACATTAGTCATGTAGTTTTAAGGATCACAGACTCCACATAAAGGCTTTGTGGGGTCTACTATTTGAATATCTAAGTCAGTATGTGGATACACAAACCGGATTTCTACAGTGAACTGAGCTAATGCAGAAGTAGGAGTTACATATCTTTCTATTATACAGATATTTGAAATTCGGCCTCTTGTTACTAACAGAGTCTGTGAGAACAGGAATGATCCAACCATTATTCCTTAGTGAAATGAGTTTAGTGGAAGACCATAAGCTGGAATAGCTACAGCCTGGCAGAGGATCAGAGGGAAGACAGGACATGGGGGGCAAGGAGTAGGTCCATTGCTCCAGAGGAAAAGTTGGCTCTGAGTCTATACCAGGACCTCCTCTGATGTGAGCTGCCCTTTCAGACCTCTGCAGATAGGGTTTGTTGGGAGAAGCTGCTTCCTTAGCCTTTCCTGCAGTCAAGCTCTGGAAGAAGAAAGAAATGACAAAAGAATAGGCACCTTGCCAGTGGGACCAAAGCGTTGTAAGCAAAATTTTCAATTTAATTTAATTATTTGATTACAAAACATTATTTGTACAGCTAGGTTTCCCTTATCCACAGGTAGCTTATCTGGCTTCTGGAGAAGCAACACCAAGGGTCAAAAATAGACAACCTGCTCTCCCCAACAGTCCCTCCCATGTCCAGCAACACATACTCACTTTTACACTGTACCAGTGCAAAGGTACCTTCATGAACTTATATGGGCTTGCAACAGTGAAGACGTTTCTTGGAACCGGGTACAGAAACTCCCTGACCAGCACTGGGGGAATCAGCTCAAGGCTAGTAGTGTCATTTTGAAAGTAAATTGCTACTTCCTGACCCACCACACCACATGGTGATGAGTTGACTGCATGGACCGAAAGCTGTTAAGCTGTTTATAATAACTGACACAATGCAAGTTTATGGCAGGTTTATTTGTATTTTCCAAATAAGTGCTTTGTCCAGAGGTTATCCAGCCCTTGGGTCCTTTCAAAACTAAGGTTGCAGGTCTGCTTTCAGGACTTGGTGCCTCATTATGCCCAGCCATTCAGATGGGAAGGGCTGGAGCCAACAAAGAGGTGATTAAAAGTCTGCAAGTTCTTTATAAAGAAATACTTCTCACATGTCAAGCTAATTAGGGATTATCATGTAAGCTTCTCCCTTGCCCCCCATTTAACAGACTGGTGACATTTACATGTCTGGCTCATGGTAGTCTTATGGGGCATGACATCTGTGCATGGTAAAAACATTTGGCTTCTAAGCTACATTCTCAGAGAGTGCTATCAGTGTGGAACAAATTCTGTTCATGTGCTTATAGTCTTGGAGGCCCTATATTTGAAAAACAGGGAGAACAGGGATCCTCTTAGAAGCATCAGAAGAGCAGTCAAAATGGGACTTAACACAGGAAGCCCCTATGACTGTGAACCACACATTGATTAATATGAGACGCTGTGCTGATGCTCTTCTGCATAGGTGAAATAAAGACATTAGGCCAATCAACCACAAGCTGGAGATACAGGGATAGACAACACACCTTGAATCAGGAGGAGGTAGGCAGTGTGGCTCCCTGAGCAGAAGTTCAACTGAAGATATTAATCACATTTCTTGGCACTGTGCTCCAAGTGCCAGGCTTATCCCCCACAGTCATGCTGCTCCTTCTAGACCATGCCCTTCAGCAGGGGAATGTGTGTCCCAAGTGTGTTAGCTGGCTTGGTTCAGGATATGACCCTTCACCCTGGTAGGATTTCAACTGCTTTATCATCTGGAGCATGACACTGCCTTTGTTTGAGGGTGGCTATAACTAAGGATTTTGTATTGTTCAGTGAAAATGTAGATCTGAAGTAGTATTCAATAGCAAAAGAATATCTTCCTTTGGTCTTTCATGTTTCCTCTGTGGCTTGTTTGTAAGAAGTAGCTGCAACAGAGAGAGATCAGGAAGTGTTTAATAACCTCCTGGTTATTTAATCTGTAAATACCAAACTTTGAGGAGACTTTGATGTGAAAGTACATCAAAAGACAGGGTTAGAATTCAAAATTATCTCAACAAACAGGAGATGGAGGTTGAAAAAACAGCACAAAACTCAGTAAGATAAATGCAAGTTAGTTCAGGTATACAGAAAAAATCAACTAGAGATCTGCTAAACTCAGGGTGGGGCAAAACTCAGTAGGAGTTGTGCAGGGAAGGATGTAGGGGTTGTGATGCATCCATCATAGGCTGAACATGAGGCAGAACTGTTATGGGGAGATAATGCTGAGGTGCGTGAACAGGCCTATAAAGCATCCAAAATATCTTTTGTTCAAAGACCAGCTGTAGTTCAACCTCTGAGTACTTGCAATGTGTTTCACGGAAGATGGAAACTGCCTGGGAAGAATCCACAGCAGAGAGAGATGCATTAACTGGGAAATTTAGCTTGAAGCTTCTAGAGGACATCTAGTCCAAACTGCTGCTCCAAACAAGGTTAACTTCAAAACATTGCTCAAGGTCTTGGGTCTTGTCCAAACTAGTTTTGAAAATTTCCAATTCTACAGTCTCTCTGGGGTATGAGAAAGACTCAAGAAATTGGATTTTATCTCTGAAGGACTCAAGTTCAGTGGGATTCATTTGTGATTTGTAGAAACTGGACTAACTCTTAGAAGAACCTTGGTTCTTCAGTGAAGGTGGGCTAGCATCCCCACAGTCTTCAGACGTTGCCATTTCCTGCATCCCATGGAAAACTACTGGAACAGAAGTCTTCCATTGCACCTCCACCTTATGAGTGTTTAAGTGTTAAGTTGGTCTTGTAGCCAGTTCATGCCATTGGTACTGGGTTCCTCAAGAATTTAGTTCTGAACGTATATTTGCTAGAACCTATATATGAAAAAAGGTTCACAAACACCTATATATTCACTTCCAGAATTATCTGAGCATCTTTAAGACAGGATAACCAGAAATCATAAGAATCACTTATGAGAGCAGAATTATTATTTTAGAATACATTTTCACCTTTACCTTGATCGTATGTCTTCACTGCAGGTTCAGCCTTAATGGCCACAAATAGCCTTGCTAGAGTGTGGGGTTTTCCGCTGCAAATACCATTACAGATTTTCCATATCAAATACCATGCCTTCACTTTACTCATGAATGTAGCCATTTGTATTTAGGTCCTTTCTGTATGGACCTTCACCCTTTCCTGGCCAATGCTAACAGCTCATCTGCCCAGGATGAATGGTAAACTGGCTCTAAAAGACAACCAACATTTGGCTGGGCTTTCAGTGCCTCCTCAACTATTTGTAAAGCAGAGGGTCTCCACTTAAATCTGGAAGAATCAAAGTCAGTAGCAGACTGAAGATACACTCTTTTTTGATAGTTAGTACACGTTAATGCCCTGCACACACACATAAACACACCCACATCTCATTTTATTTTGAAGTGCTGAATTCACCACAGTATAGCAATTATCCAATTCAAAAATGAGTCATATTAACTACCAGAAGAGTGAAATCTGTCCATGCAGTAACTTTCAGCATTATAAAGCAATCTGAACAATATCCTATTGGAGTATTTGTTCCTGCCTCTTAGGGGAAAATGGAGGGGCTGGTTTAGTTCAGCAGCATAGAAGTTAGCCATGCAAGGACAGGTAAGAGTCAGGCAATCCAGACAGAACCCAAATCAAGTGAGGTCTGAAAACCTGATAATGCAAATTTCAGCTCAGTGTGGGAATCCAGTGAAACCTTCAAAGTCATTGTTATTCATTAAACAGATTGAAGGAGTGAAATGAAATTCAGCAAATTGTCCGCCTCTGCAGAGTACAATATGTTCATTTTGAAGGCAAACCAGCGTATGGATGGGAGGTGAAGCATAAGCCACACTTACCTCGGGGGAAGGAGTGAGGGGTCAGATGTTCCTAAAAGGTCCGCGTCCCTCTCTCAATGCACTTGCACTTGTACCTCACTGGCTTGTCTGCCCCCATCAGTATGCACTGGTGATGAAGTCCATCTGTCCATCCCCAGCTGCTGCATGCGCTGATGCCAGGGCACCAAAAGTTCACAAGTGGCAGTCCCATCAAGGTCCCTTAGGAGCCAGACTCTTGACTGATCCTTTATTAAGGATAACCTCTGGTTCAACCTTGCTTCTGTCGTATTTTGTAGGAGGTAATTCAAATTTTCTGTGTGGCCAGCTTGATTGAAATACAAAGCTAAGGGAGGGTAGGGAATCCTCATCCTTCAGCCATTGTGCCTTTTACCTTTTTCCTGCCACTAGGGGGATCCATTTGTTGTAATTACCCAGATAGAACAGTTTATTATTTGCTCTGTGACAGTCTCCATCACGGATGAGAAGAATTTTTTTATGGTGACCCACAGAAAGAGACAGTGTTCAAAGAAGGACCATGTTACCAGATAGGACCCACATGTCAGGAAAAGAACCAAGGGAACATTTTCTCCCACATAATGGGGGAGCTAGGTTAGCTCACTCAGGTAGTCAGAGCTCAGCACCTTCTGCTCCCACTTATTCCTTTTGTTTATCTCATGATATGTTACCATAAGCTTCACACCCACCCTCCCTTCAAGGAAACACAGTGACCGTGGCTGGGTTTCAGCCTTGACTACCTATCTGCCATGCTGCTTCTCTGCCAGCTTGGAGGGTGAGACCTGTTCCATCATTTGCTGAGGTGAGTAGCTCCAGAGAGGATACTACCTTCAACATCAGTAGGGACTGTAGTGATAGGTCAAAGGGTAATGGGTTCAAACTTAAACAAGGAAAGTTCAGGTTAGGTATAAGGAAAACGTTCCATACTGTGAGGGTGATGAGGCACTGGAATGGGTTGCCCAAGGAAGTTGTGAATGCTCCATCCCTAGCAGTGTTCAAGGCCAGGTTAGACAGAGCCTTGGGTGACATGGTTTAGTGTGAGGTGTCCTTGTCCATGGCAGAGGGGTTGGAACTGAATGGTCTTAAGGTTCTTTCCAACCCTAACTATTCAATGATTCTATGACCTAAGCTTAGAAATGCCTAGTTCAGACAGCCCCCACCCCTACTCGTGGCACCAACTCTACCTGGGAGACCAGGAGAGGAACAGGCACTTGTCAGATTCTTCAGATCAAGGATAGATGTCTGCCTCAACATGAGAGGAACAACTGTATCTTCACTAACTGCAAAGGGAGGCTAGAAAAAGTAGCTGAAATGAACACGTTAGATGAAATGTAGACACTGACATTAGGTGGGATGACTCTCACCCAAGATAATTACAGGCTAGCAGAGTTAGGGGTAAGTAGTTTAAAGCAGAACACTTTTTCCATCATCTGTTTTCTTTCTTTTCTGAAGCAGAAGTGGTAAGAAAAACAGTTCTTCGAGGTCCCAGAGGCTAAAGATCGTAGCACGCTGCTTCAGAACTTGCTTGATTGGTATTTAATTTCAGTCAATCATCTTCTCCTAAAGAAATATCTCACCTATAACATATCTCTGAACTTTGGGGGGTTATTCTCCATAGAAGGTTATCTTTTAACAGGAATAACACCTTGTACAACTAAAGTCTCTTTCTTCCAGAGAGTTCACAGCACTGCAGTTGTTAGCTGCACCTTTCACCACATTACAGTCCTCTCTTGTTACTAGAAATACACTGATAAATAGGGATTTCTCTCCATCGCAAGCCTTTCCTTGATTTATGCATGCTTAGCAAGACAGGGCACCGAGCAGTGATTAACATCAGTCTGTCATATCCTCGTATGTGGTGCTCTTGTAACAAAGTAATAGCTTAGCCAAGGAGCTCTGCATGCTCATTACACCACACACACTCCCTGGTTTGTTAATTGTGTTTGAACAATGAAAAGTCACTCTGGAATTAAATCTGGCATGGAAGTTCTCGAGAAAATGTGCCTTCTCTTGGGACACTTGGGAAGCATGGTTGTGGGGGTAGATTTGCCTGCACCTTACTACACTAATGGCTGCATGGCCCCTGGGCACTTTGGGGTGGATTGAGGCCACCTACAAGGGTACCTCAGGAAGACTTAGGCACCAGTGAAGGAATTCACAGAAATGGTGAGTGTTTTAAAAAGCCTACACCACTACACCTGGCCATGGGGAGGGGACAGGCAGGCTGCAAAGAGGGGCAGCCCCACTGCAGCACAAGGCATCAGAGCAGCCTGGGCTGGTGGGGCCCCAAAGGCATGTCCTGTTCCCACAGACCTGTGCATCCAGAACCATGAGCAGGCAGCCCAAACACAACCCACTAGCAAGATTTCCAACCAGCATCTTTTGCTCAACTGAGGTTCATTCCAAAATAGTTTAAAAAGTTAAATTACCTATCTTTTGGATGGGAAGACAGTGAGGCAAAGACCTGAGCCACCCAGCAGAGCCCTCTTGCTGCTGTGTTTGCTCCGCACGTACTCCTGGGGCTTTGCTGTCTCTGATACAAGTGCGAAGTTCAATTGCCATAGCAACAGCATCAGGCAGGTGCAAAATGCTGTATTTTCTCTGCTACACGTAAAGGAAAATCTTTTTGCTCCAGGGAAAGGTACTGTCAGCCGTAATGAAGATTGTCCTCTTTTCTTACCTGAAACGTAGCAAGGAAAACTTCTTATTGATTTTTTGTGAGGGAATCGGGGCTCCAGGATTAATTATCTTCTACAGTTTATTTTTGATACACAACAGGTATCCATATCTATATATAACACCTTCTACAAAGCAGCTGAGAGAATTTCTCCCTGCAGCAGACAGGGGTAATGAGAAGGAGGTGAAGTTGCATGGAAAATGACCCTGCTCTTCCCAGCAGCCCCAAGAGTGCTCTGTCCAGAGGACAGGTGAGTTCCAGCAAAGCAGAGGTGTCAGAGGTGGCCCAGGGAGCTTCCTCCCTCCCTTTCAAGGCTGCAGGGACTAGAACTTGAGCCAAACATGTAGGACACGCCTCCGTGTCCAAGGCAGGCCCAATTTCCCCTCACTGTGCCCCAGGAGTAGCTTTTTCCAACAGGAACGGTGCTGGGACCCCCCTAGAGCTCAGGGCTGGGCCAGCAGGACGTGGCATCACACCCACTGAGGCATCCGCCACCGCCTTACCTTTGAATTTTGCATACCTTGGGAAAGCTGAAGGAGAGGGGTTTCTGACAGCACAGCCCAAAAGCACATGTGTTTTCATTACCTGAAACTTTGCTGACAGGGTCACCCAGCTCAGGGGACTGTGAAGAGGAAGAGGGGAAGGTGTTTGCCCACGTGTGTCGCATAGCCATCAGCCAGTGTACTTTGTAACTTTTTTGTTCAACCTAATTATTGAGGGCTGTTCCTCATTAGTTTGAAGTGGCCCCTATTCCACCCTAATGCTCTATTTTCTATTGAAATACCAGAACTAAACAATTCTGGGACAGAGGTCAAAGAAGCACTAATTACAATGAAGGGCCAAATCCCAGAGCATCCTAAGTTTCTAAATCATGGGTACTGATTTTTGTGACCTTCCCTTTAAGTTTTGTTGCAGGTTTGTTTTTTTGTTGCTGTTGTTGTTGTTCCTGTGGTTGTTTTTGATGGTTTAAAACAAATTATTCCCAGTCCCCATTAACTTGTAACTACAATTACACTACCAGAGGGGAGCCTGGCATGCAGATATCATTCCTTTCAAAGTGGCAGCCTTGGCTGCCAAGAGCCCTTCTCCACCTGAAACATCTCCTAACCTACAGCTGACAAATACGGCCACCTGGTGGTATTTATATGGGAAATGAAGGGCACACTTCTACACTCAGCAATGCCAGCAGAAAAGAAGGAAGAATGGTGTACAAATACCTATCAGTGGTCCGTCCCACTGTGTTGCAGAAGAGTATTAAGCAAAACAGCCCTCCATAATTGTTTCTCAACCTTTTCCACCTATTTTTTTCTTTACATATGTATTTCAAAATTAATTTCAATTTGAAGAATGAGGTCCAGGAACAAGCTGGCATCACAGTTTTTCATGCACTTTTTGTATTGCAACATTATTACTTGAATAAGAAAGTGTACAGGTAAACCATGAGACAGGTGAGCAGTGTAGGTATGTCTTCTGATGATGGATGGCTCTGTGATGCTGCATAATAAATACTGATTATTAAACATGTATTTCCATGTTACAGTGTTTTCTTCAGTTTCTTGGCAAGTCAAATCCAGAGTAACCCTTTTCTTTTATTTAGCAGTGCTATTAACAATATCAAGTATGTTACAGATCAAAAGTGGCCAAATGTGAGACTATTTTGTTAACAGATATAACTTTGATCTGTCAAGGCAGTTCATAAAAGAGCGACAGAAGAGCAGCAAGGCCACCCCCTTCGCAGACACCAAAGGCTGCAGTTAACTATATTCTGAATCACAAAAAGCACAAATTCAAAGTAACACATTAACAGCCCTCTCCAATGCGATCTTCTAGGTAGAAACAATGCATCTAAAAATACATCTGCTGATGAGGTCAGTAGGTTTATCCCTGGTGAGAGTCAGAAGGGTGGGAACATAATAATAATGCAGAATCGGAAAAAATAAAGGCTATAGCAGTGGGAAAATAGCAAGCTCTTTGTTCATAGCTTCAGCTTTCCTGACCAGCTCCACTATACAAAGTCTTTTCTGCTGCTGAAACTTCAAGTTCAAATGATCACCGCCCACAGTGCAACACAATTATTATAATAAAAATGTGCTGAAAACCAACGTAAACAGCTACTAAAACAAAACCCATTTTGCAGTAAAAGATTCCCCACCCCTTATCCTTGAGTAGAGAGGCAGATCTGGCGTCATGGCTGACTGATTTACTCATCACTAAGCAACGGTGTCCATTAACAGTGTCCAATAGTGTCTCTGTGTATAAGTGAAGATGAGATGGTGAAACTGTACTCACAGAATCCTGTTTTCTGCAGTGAAGGGTTTCCTGAGAGCTCAGCTCATGCCTGGCACATAAGATATTTCCCTGCTCCCACAGAAGCCTTGTGTGAAGAAGCAGCAGTTCACAGGCTTCTTGTCCTATGAGCATTGCTCTTCAAGCCATCACCACAGCCAAGCTGCCAGAAACTTACAGAAATAGCAGGAAGTGGCAGAGCTTTAGTGCAGGCAAGAGTTTTTCCAGTGAGTGAATAAAAGACAAAAGTTAAAACCTGCATTTGCTTTGAGGAGAAGCAAAAGAGTTTCATGAAGAGCCTGACACAGGATTGCTTGGGCCATTGCAGAATAGCAAGCAGAGGTGGGAAAAGCATCAGCCAGCACAGTAGCTTCAGTCATTCACAATGCAATGCCTTCCAGTGAAGGAATCCAAACCAATTCCTGCTTCAAGGCAGTAGCCTATTTTAAAGAACTCATATGAAGAATAGAAAAATGGGAATTCAAAAAAAAAAAAAAACCTCCCAAACAAGCTAACTTGGCTTAATAGTAGGGTCACGCTGTCTCCTTGCTGCTAAGGCACAACTTGCAGATGTGTGCTGGGCTTGCAAATCACGCTAAAGCATCTGTGCCTTGGGATCAGCCCTGCCCCTAAGTCAGCATTTTCTCCCTTGATGTCCCAGAACAACAGTTGACCTTACTGACACTGCTGCTTTAGAAGAAATGGAAGGGAGCACTTGCATCACTAAAGCAACTCCATTTGGGTGAAAGCACCACGGCACCCAAAGCAAGCCCCACTGAATCACGAGGTCCCCCAAACAAAGCTCTCTGTGGCTCTGTATCTGCTTCCGTCATGAGTGCTAAAAATGCCCTTGCTTTCAGCTACAGCAGGATCAGGTGCTCTTTCATGGGAAAGGCAGAGCCATCCTAGCAGGGAAAATTGGAGACTATCAAATAGGATAAAATACAGCAATTGTGAAGGAATCCTTGAGGGAAATTTTGGGGAACTCACCCTTGTATTTCCATTATTACTGCTGGAGTCCTTTCATGAGACAGAGGGAGCTATGAAATTCCAAGTCACCTCTATAGGGACAGGGATGGCAGGTTAAGGCTAAGTTATTTTACAGCCAGTGTGCTTGTTCTGTTTTTTTCAGCTCCTTGAATCTCTTTAGATAGCAAATCTGACAAGGTTAATAAAATCCAGACAGCTAAGAGGCAGCTGTGACATTGCTATTTGTGGGGCATCAAACCAAGAGGTCAAGCATGCTGACTTTAGCCATGTTACACTTGAGATAACTGGGACCCATGGGACTTCTCAGTTCCCAACTGTGCAACAACACAGTGTTGAATAACTCAGGGTATCTTAGCCCTGGCACACTCTGCAGCTGAGCACACTCCTGCCATTGCTTTCTGTCCGGCACTTCTACTTTGAGGCACAGCAGCATTCAAGCACTGCTACAGGCTTGCCTCTCTGCACTAATCCAGGGCTGCACTGAGCTGTGCCGTACACCACCAAAGGGCTGGCACTTCAGCAGCACTGACCAGGTCCCAGGTACATCTTTGCCAGTCTCCACCACAACTCAGGGCCTCTTTTTGCTGTAAGACAGCCCTCATGGCACTGGCTGAGCAGTTCATGGTTATCCCTCTGGGGATATTGTGCTTGCAGCCCATACATCCCATAGCACACAACTGTCAGAGTGGAGGTATTGGTCTGTTTTCTGAAGTCATTTGCTTTAGACTACATGTGAAATGCACAGAAGAAGAAATCATCTATATGCTGTGCATCCTCTCTTTGCCTCACTAACCTAAATTGTTTTTGAAATTGAGGGAAATTCATCTCAGGAGAGAAGCGTCTGTTTGCTCTCCAGACATCAGGAGCACGGCTGACCTTTGGAGGATGGAGGCTCTCTGATTTCGCTGTCTGTGTCTTTCAAATGGGCCCATGAGACAGCTATATTCTCTTTTTGTCTACCATGAGGTAACCCTATGTCTGCTTTTGTCAGGTCATCAAGGTCCCTCACAGCAGAAGTCAGTTCTTAGGGAATAAAATGTCTTTTCCAAATAATCACATACGACATCAACAAAATAAAGCTTATTTAAAGCATAGGCTAGCAGATTGTTATTTACCCTTGGAATTGCTTTCACAGACAGAAAGTAAATTTTATTTGAAGCAACCATTATTGTAGATGAGGGGTACAAGGCTGTTTTTCTTTGGGGAAAAATCTCACTATTGGAGTTATGAATTCTAAATACAAGGCAGAGGAAACTTCTCTAAGAAACAAAAATTAAATAAGCAGCTTTAAAATGCTTCTAAAGTATGTTTTATTGTAATCTGAAGACTTTGCTGTGTCAAGTGTATGTCAGAATTCCAATTTAAGCCTAAGTTTTATCAGCTGTTTAAAAGCAACTGCAAAGTTCTCCTCTCAAAGACAGACCACCCTTTGTAGAACAAAGAGCAGCTGTGTACCAGGTTCTGCAAATTCCTCACCTTCTGCTTATCGTTAGACATAAAAACACCAGTCAAGTGTATAGCATTAATCATATAGGTAAGTATTTGCAGAACAGAGCCACCATTTGATCCTGCTGCATTGCTGAAGATAGGCAGTATTAGAGCCAGGAAACAAATCACAAAGTCAGGACATCCTCTTTCAGCTATATCTGCTCACTAAAGAAGTCTCTGAGTGGAAATGAATGGAGTACTGCCTAATTAGCAGACTGGACCAGACCTGACATCCACTGAGTCTTTTTGGGGAAACTGGATCTGGATAGAAGTCATGATTATATCTTTCTGACATTGGCTGCTGCTGGAGGGAGAATACCAGATGAGATGTACTGTGCTCCAGCAAGTGCCGAGTTCTTAATTTAGGCACTTTATGGAAACTGTTGAAAAACATTCTAATTGGAAGCAACTTCTGCTTCTCCAGCATATAATTTTCCCCATTTTTTAGCACTGAGGCATTTGCATGAAAACAAGATCTTTGTTTTTAAAATTCTACTGCTCTTGTTGTTTATTCCCCACTGGAATTCATAATCCTGTGTTTGCACAAAGCACTGTAATTGTTTGCTGTGGAAGTGTTTCTATCAAAAGGAAATGATTATTAATAATCAAGAGCGAACACTCGCATTATAGAGATTAGCAAAATAAGCGCCATTCTAATAATAATGCTAATCTCCATGAAACGAATCTCTTCAAATGATTTGAAACATAGACATATCCTGGTGATAAAAATCATCTTTAAACATGAAGAGCAGTAAGAACCATAGGAGGGAATACAGGTGGAGGTTGGCTGCATCAACGGGAGACGTGCATTTTGCAGCTGGCAGTAAGTTCAAATCTCCACCGTGAGCTGAATGTGTCCTGGACTAATATTTGTAAGACTCAACCTGCAATTAATGACTTCATATAGGCAATTCTTGTGGCCCAAAATACACACAGTAATGAACTAATACAAAAGTCAAGATTCTCCATATCATCTATTTCTAAAATCCTTGAAAGAAGGAGAGGCTTGGCTGGTAGTTTACATTATTTCTCATATGTTTACTGCAGACATGAAAGGCTTCATTTTCTGGTTCCTGAGACCCAGATGTCTGGTACAGGGGATTCTGCTTGTAAATATCCTGGGGGGTCAGTGAAGACAGTCCTCCAAAGGGCTTTTGACCAGATCACAATCTTGAGACAGTTTTTGATATCCACAAAAGCCTGCTGGTACATTGCTAATTCCCTGCAGACCTTCAGGGCTAAAGCACCTTCATCCTTATGAAAGAACTTCATAATTTTCCTTTGTAAAACACGTTTCTTCTTTTCCAGCCCACTGTGATTCCAGCTGTTAACCCAGAGCCATGCTACTTCAGCATCATTGGAGCAATCCTTGTTTTGGGGCAATGCCACAGGGACCTGGACAGAGGGTTAACCTATGTCAGGCCTCAAAAGGAGTACCCTGCTGCCTGCCAAGTCACTCCAGATCAGGTTTATCTCAAGTCACAATATAAGAACAAAATGTTGATTTTAAAACACTGAAATTCAATCATGGAACAATCTTATAAAAAGGTAAAATAAATTGCTTTAACAAGGGCACATTTAACAGTAAAGATCCTCCTTTATAGCAACTAACATCTACTTTTTTGCTTCAAGGTTAAACAATATTTCCCAAATAATTGAGTTCTTTTTTCTTCTGAGATTGTTTCTCCTTCCTCTTGCATCTTTTCCTCAGTCCTCTCACCTGCCCTCTTCCTGGAAGACAGTGAACACAGGGTGGCACACGGATTCCTGTGCTCAGATCATTCCCCCACACCAACCCCAGCTGGGATATTCAAAGCTTGATTTCTTCTCCTCTGCAAAACCTCCCTCTTTGTTGGCTGTGCATGGGCATTAGACACCACTTGGTGTTCCATGTCCAGTTGGAAGATAAAGAAGTGGCTTTTTTCTTTTCCTTTTCTTCTGCTTAGGTGGTTCTACAAACTTTTCAGGAAGCAAAGTTAAATGTCATGCTCCTGGCTTCAGGCTGCTAGTCTGTACCAGCTTTCTGAAGAAACATGGATAAATCTTATGCATGATATTATTATAAATATTCATGTTCAGTCTTCTTCCTATATTCATAACTAGTTCTATTATATGAGTATCACATGAGTTTATACATGTTACTTCAAAGACCACAACCGGGGAAGGTCCCTTTATCGTCTGCAGCTCCCTAAGACACAGCTTCTGTTAGAAAATTCTTTGGGGACACTAGGAAAGAAAAGTGATGGCATCTTGTCCACTATTGTAATGGAAATGGAATACAGGGTAACAAAGGAATTACACCTCCTCACTGGAGCACTCTGGTGGTGCTGCAGCCTCTCTTCTTGCCACCACACAGTTTCCATGCAGAGAGCAGCCTGGAGCTGTGGCTACTGGGCACAGACTATTTTTCAGGTCTGGCTATCACCTGCACTATATGACTAAGCAAAACAGCCATACAGTTGAAGATTGTCACACTCTGTCTACCTAACAGTTCAGTTCGGTTAAGTGACCAATAAAAGACAGAACTGGAGATAGCATCCAAAACCAGCCCTATCCTTAGCGGCCATGCTTCAAATGAAGTTAGAGCTTCTTTGAAGCTCCTGCTTCAGAGGAATATGCATCCTAGTAATTGCTTTGATTTAGGATTTAGTTCAACACACATCTTTCTAAGATTTGTGCATATCATTCTTCAATAAGATCATGGAATTTACTTCTTATAATATTTTTGCATAACCAGAAAAGCAATGAAGAAATGAAGAAGTGCAGAGTCTTTGTAATAGCAGTCATCTTCACAAAATCATAGATTCATAGAATCCCAGAATTGTTTGGGTTGGAAGAGACCTTCAAAGGTCATCTAGTCCAACCCCCCTGCAATGAGTCTTCCTGTCTGGCTTTTGGCAGACCAAGAGACATCTGAGTTTTAAGGTGTGGCACAGAGGTATGTCCAATTCAAACATCATTCTGACACATAATCATGAAAATATAGCTCCTAGAATGGACTCATGCACACATGACAAAGATGAAACTGATATATATATATATAATCACCTTTTATTACAGAGTTTGACAAAGCCTGCAATCTGCCCTTTTATTAAGTGAAAGGACTGTGTCTTGTCTGTTCATAATGGCATCTTTGGCAGGGCTGGAGCTGTTTCATTCTATGTTTTGACAGATAGAGAGTTCAAGGTCCAGGTACCACTTCTTCAGGTGCAGCCTTTGTCACTAAGTGAATTGTTCATTGGTAATATCACACAGGAGGGCTTGAAAATATCCTTCACCTTGCTCTCTTTATCAAGCAACTACTTCTCTGATAAAAAAACACATTGCCAGGCAGTGAAAAGGAAGTGGAATCTCTCTCTCTTCCTTTTGCCAAATAAACTGCAGTAATGTAATAAACTAAATTAAAAGCCAACTGATGTGGGTTAACTTAAACTTGTTCAGTAAATAGACACATAGCTGTAGTCACACTTTACCAGTGATCTCTAGCATTTATACATGAGTAACAGCCCTCAAACCCTATAAAGGTACAGAGAAATCCTTCTAGAACTCACAGAAGATGAGAAATACTCAGTTCAAACCAAAGAAATGAGACATTAGTATGCAAGCAAAGGGATAGTATCCTGGAGGTGTACATGTTTGGATTTTCAAAAGGCTTTGAACAAGCTCCTCACCAAAGATTGTTAAGTATGTTACTTGTCAGGGTATGTGTGGGAATACACTCTTCTGAATTAGTACCTAGTGAGAAGATGCAACACGAAGGACACAGATGGGGTCCAGGTTCACAGTGAAGTGAATTTCTCAGCAGGACCCAGTGAGGATTTGAGAGACCTGTATTAAACAGCATATCTGTTTGTGGCCTGGAAAGGAGAAGTGGGGGTAAATGAAGCAACAGAGGTCACAAGGGGTGTGGAGTGATTCAGAGCAGCCAGACCCAACTGTGAGGAAAAGCTAAAGTCAAACTGATGGCACAGAGCTGCAGAGGGATTACACAACATGGAGATAATGGCAGGCAAATTTCAGTGTCAGTAACTGCAAAGTAATGCACATGGGGAAAAAACATAGCCTTAAACTACATCTGACAGAGTCTAAAGAAGGTACAAACAATCAGGAAAGAAATACTGAAGCCATGTGTTACTTCTCTGGAAGTAACTCAGCAGTGGTTAAAAAGGTGTTGGGGAATTACTAGAAAAAGAATAGAGAAAAAAAAAAAACAACCCAGAAAATACTATTATGCCACTATATAAATCCTCAGAGCATATATTCATGCAATACTGAATGCCACTCTGGTCATACCATCTCAAAAAGAATATAATATAATATAATATAATATAATATAATATAATATAATGTAATATAATATATTGAAAGCAGCTCCAGTGGGACAGTGAGAATGGTATGACTTCCATGACTAGGAGTTCACTTTGGAGGTGGTATGATTGAAGGGGTATGTAACACAAGGCTCCATAATCATGCATGGTTGCTAAAGTGAATGGAGAAAGCCTGCACCCTACTTGCTATCTATCTGGGACAAGTGACATGGTCTGGTAGCAGGTTTAAAACAAAGAATAGGAAGAACTTTTTCACCCAGCACATAATTGTACCACTGAACTGTGTGACACAGGATAGCGTGAAGTGCAGAAATAGCGTTCATTTCAAAAAGGGAATAGATCAGTTCATGAAGTGCCACTGAAGGCTATTAAACATGATGGTCTGTCTGCAGTTACTTAGTGAGGAAAATCCCTCAACCACAGAGAGTGAAGCTGGAAAAGCATGCCAGGTAATACCACATATATCCTCTGTATCTGCCCTTGGCATTGGCTGCTGACCACTGGTGAACACATACAGAGAGCACTGAGTCTAACCTATTACGGCAACTCTCACCCATGCATTTACAACAAATACAGATTCCATACTGGTAATTTGTGGTCCAGTTCACAGCTCATTGGAGTTAGAGATTCAGTTTCTTGATGTTCAGCTAGCTACATGAAATTCAGTGGATATTAGCCTATAGATCATTATGAATAAGTTTCTTTGGAGTCAGTTAATTATTTTCTCCAGAAACAAAGTTGTGGTAACCTCACAGAGATACTGCACACCAGATTTTGATGAGAGAAGACAGAAAAGACAAGGCAGACCCAGGTCTGGCTGTCTCCAAATTGCATGCAGCCCATGTGGCCCTTTTGCACTACCCTAGCTGCCTTTACACCCACAGACTTCTGTGCTGTCCCTCAAAACCTGCAACACAGACACCAGTTTCACTCTTGTGGCCTTCAGCATGGCCTCTACTTTGCCAGAAAATGCAAGAGTGGTGAAGAGGGGGGAACCTATGCAAGCACAGCCACAGAAGTACTCCATATGGGTCAAGGAAAACCCAGGGACAAACAGTATATAATTGTAACAGAAGCACCTTGCTCTGCCAGAGGGGAACAGCACTGAAATGGGTTGATACACCTTGGATCTGCCCCACTGAGAAAATGATCCTGATATTGGGGCTGTTCAGCCTGGAGAAGAGTTAGACCTCATAGCAGCCTTCCAGTATCTGAAGGGGGCCTTTAGGGATGCTGGGGAGGGACTCTTCATTAGGGACTGTAGTGACAGGACAAAGGGTAATGGGTTAAAACTTAAACAGGAGAGATTTAGATTGGATATAAGGAAGAAATTCTTTCCTGTGAGGGTGGTGAGATGCTGGAATGGCTTGCCCAGGGAGGTTGTGAGTGCTCCATTCCTGGCAAAGTTCAAGGCCAGGTTGGACAAAGCCTTGGGTGACATGGTTTAGTGTGAGGTGTCCCTGCCTATGGCAGGGGGTTTGAAACTAGATGATCTTAAAGTCCTTTGCAACCCTAACTATTCTATGATTCTATTTCTGAGTTGAAAACTGGGGAAATCCAAGGAGGCAAAATGGAAGAGTATGTGCTGAGAAACAAAGAGCTGGTCCACACAGAATGAGGAATTATCTGTGAAGGCTTAAGGCAATCCTGTGGAGTGCTCTGCCTATAGGAATCTCACTGAAAGACCATGAAACTTCAGGAAAGCATCAGGGGGATCTGGGGCCAGAGAACCAGCAAGTGCTCTCACCAGGTTTTTCCCTGCAAACCCTTCCACATTTCTGATCACTAAATGAAGATTTCTGCTTTGCTGCTTCAGCTTATCTGGGAGTCCTTGTCCCAGGCAATGCACTTACATTATTTTTAGCATACACAGTAAAATTCCATTTTGTTTCTGAAACATCCTGGTTCTCCCAGCCTTCATGACTGCGCTTTCGCTGAGGCCACACTGGTTTGCAGGATTATAACCTCTGCAGTTTAGGAGAGGAAATTTGTCAGATACCACAACGGGTGAAACTGCAGAGTCCAAAGGAAATCATGAAAATCTCAGTCCAAATAAGAAACTGCAGTTAACACAGAAGTTCTTTTTCTCAGCAGAAGCAAGCAAGATATGCATCTGGGCATTTAGGCTTTAGAGGCTGTAAAAACCAGGTTTACCACTATGTCTGACAGTACATCATCGTGACATTAGGAGTAACTGAGTTACTGTAAATCACACATTCTGCTTAGGTGACTGTTCACATATCTCCCAATACACTGGAAGTTTTCTGTAGAAACTGCAGGACTATGTGGTTAATAAAACCCAGGAAGAAACCACAGGTATTTATTTTTCCTAGTTTTAAAAGCCCCAAGAATCACATAAGCTTGTGAATGTTAAATTAATGAAGCATCAGAACAGTTACCAGTGCAATATATTTATGTGCAATTATAGGAAATTAAAAACACAGGCATTCAGCATATAATGAGGAGGAAAAACACAGAAGATGATAAAGGAAAGTGCCGACAGTGCAAATTTCTGTCAGTAGAATAGCAGAAGAAGACTACAAAATCCACTGAAAACTGGTACTTTTATGGAGAAAAAATACTCCCCCAAGAGTAGTACTTTTGAGACACCAACTAGAAATGTACCATTCGTGGTCAGCTTAATGAAGGTGAGTGTATGTGAATAGCTAATAAGACCTATAACTTCTATAGCGTTATATTTTTATATCACCTTTTTTCACTGTTTGAATTTCATTAAAATTAAAATTGTACTTCATGAGTCTGAGAATTTGTTTCAGTATTTTTTCTCCTTTTTATGCCCACAGTTTTTACACTTGAAGCAGTTTTTGTAGCTGAGTGCAAAACTGATCTTCAAAAGATGTACAAATCTTGATAATTAATTGTAGTTGCATTAGTAACTCTCTAAGGGATGGGGTCCCAGCTTATTTTCTCTCCTTTGGAAAAACAGCCCACCTCTCATCTCCTAAACCCCCATGAGGAACCCTTTGGGGCAGTGGTGCCTCTCCACACCCTCTGCTTTGCCTAACAAAGATTCATCAGGAAGAGAGATAACAGGAGAGGGTTTGACTTTGTGTCCTAGCAGCTAGATGCTTATCTTGGACATGAAAGTAATAGCCCGCTCCAGAATTATCTAGATAGATAGAGAGATCCATGCTCCAGAACTATATGTACTTTAAACATAGTCACTGCTTAAAACCTTAAAATGCATAAAATTCATTAAAATACAGGGGCAGAAATCCCTTGCCTTACACTGAATCCTTTGCCCTAAGCTGAGGAGACAGACTGGGTTTATGGTATATGAGGCAGGCAGGACCCCCAGCCTTACATCAATCAAAGAAAGACACAGTGAAGCACAGGTTCACCAGCCAGCACTGCCCTCAGCTGAGCCAAGAATCCAAATGTGTGGCTTTTGCCTGCAGTGCTGAACAACCTCATGTCCTCCCCAAGCAGTGATGTTTGCCAGCAGCTCTCGCTCCTCTGGAGCAAAACTCTCCTGCAGGACCACGTCCTGCAGCACAGCTCTTTGTAGCGGTGGTCTGGGAACGGAGCACATCCTGTTCAGGAATCTCAATAAATCCTAAAAGGCACCTGGTGGTATCTTTAGCTACCTAAATAGCCTTGTTAATCCCTTGCTGTCTGTACAAGTAACATAAAAGTATGATGTCTATTGGCATATTAAGCAGTGCTGAGTGTTCCTTATCTGACATCTGAAATACCGAACAGGAAAACCTGATGGGCACAGGTTCACCCACCCAATTCCAGCTACCTTTGACCTTTTCCTGGAAAGGGATACAGAAAAGGTCAGCTTTCTCATGCCAAGCACGACTGCTGTTGGAGGAGGAAAATTTTCAGGTGAGTCACTGAGGTATTGTGAAAACTAACAAAGGAAAAAAAATTATAACAGCAAAACCCTACAAGAATAAGTTTAAAGATCTTGTTCTCAGGCTATTCATAGATCGTGTCATTAAAACCCAGCTTGAGGCTGTGTTCCTCCAACCCTCTCCTGGAAGGCTCTGCTCTGCTTTCTGGTTCCTGTTCGAGGAGAATCTATCTTGGTCAGGAATGTCTGCTGGCACAGTGGCACCTTCCAGCTGTCCAACACTGGCATGGGCAGCTGGGCAAACCAGCGGCCATTGAGCTATTCAGCTTCAGCTGGGGGTCTGGCACAGATGGAGGTGCAGAGTAACCAGCACTGGGTTAGAAAAGAAAAGGTTCTTCTGAATTGATTCTCTGTTGCATTTAATCACAAGCAGCATTTTTGCCTTTGGTTTTGCTTTCTCTTCCCTATCCCTTTTAAGGCCCACTCTACTCTCACTGTCATCATGGCCCCTGCAGAAGCCCAGAGTAGTTTACAGCAAAACCTAACTTGGTTTTACTCATCACTGGCAGCACAGTTGTTAAAATCTTGAACACTCAGTCAGAAAGTCACACAAGGCAGGGAGCTTTTAAAGTTGTTGGCAGAGTGCTGTGCTGATAAGATGTGATGGGTTCACCTTGGCTAGCTACCAGACACCCACCCAGATGCTCTCTCACTCCCCCTCCACAGCAAGGCAGGGGGAGAAATAAAAAGAAGGAAAAGCTCATGGGTTGAGATAAAGATAGTTTAGTCAGAAAAGCAAAAGCTGTGCACAGAAACAAAATAGAAAGAAAAATGTGTTTGCTGTTTCTCATTAGATGGCAGGTATCCAGTTATTCGTTGCCTAGGAAGTAGGGCCTCAGTATGTGTAGCAATAGCTTGGGAAGACAAATGTCATAACCACAATGTCTCTTCATTTTCTCCCGTTCCCTCAGCTTCTATTGCTGAGTACAATATTGTATGATACATCCCTTTGGCCAGCTGTCTCTTCCAGCCTCTTGCCTGCTCCCAGCCTACTGGCCTTTTTTGGATGACAGGGTTGGAGAGACAACCTTGGTGCTGTGCAGTCATTGCTCGGCAGTAGCCAACACTCTGGTGTCTTATCAATACTGTTTAAGCCACAAATGCAAAGCCCAGTACCATACAGGCTGCTGTGAAGAAAGCTGACTTCATCCCAGCCAGACCCAGTAAATGACAGCTGAAAGAATCTAATCTGTTATATTACAAAAGAAAAGGGAAAAAAGCCCCAACAAACAAACCAAACATAAGAAGCCCCCAAATAACCCTGCCTGTTCAATAAACAAGGCTTCCACAGACATTCATACTCCTATAACTATTCCAACTTCATAGGTGTCTCCTACCACCAATTAATTAATTTGCAATTAAGGCAATAAAGAAGAACAAGCTCCATAGTTGACATTTATATGTCCTCTGTCATGGACACAGGGAAGTTGGGAAAGATCTTTTACTAGTCTGTGGATAATGGTTCATCTCGGCTTATGTAGTACACTCAAAAATACAGGTGGATTGTTTTGCTGTCATTTCTCTATGCAAAACTTACAAGTTGATGCCACTTTCATTTTGGGAAGAATGCCCAGCTGGACAAATGATAGGGGAAGTCTTACACCCTAAAAGCTGTCACTGATTAGGTTTTTGCTCTGGAAACATGAGTACCTGCAAAGCTCAATGAGGTGTAAAGGCAATCAGATGTTGTGCATTGACTGTAGCCAGCTTGCCAGCCCAGACCTCAGGAACAATTTTGCACTGGGAACCTGCAGATATGACAACCCAGTATTTTTCTTCTTGGAAAGGGGGGAAAAATCTCCTCTCAGGTACAGTAAGCACTGAGGACTTTGGTCTTAGTATAGACTTAGCAAAGACTGGCACTATTTTCTAGATAGCAGAGCATAGCTGAAGCCAGGTGAAGTACCAGCAACAACAAATAAAGGCTGAACAGGGCCTGAAAACCATGCTGAGCAAGGCATGGTTTCATCTCACACAGCACAGTCAATGCTAGAAACACAGGATGCCCAGGTCCCACTGTAGCCACCAGAGGGACACTTCTGAAAGCCTTTATAAAAGAGCAAGAAGTGATAATACAAGGGGTAATGGCTTAAAACTGAAAGAGGGAAGATTCAGATTAGATACAAGGAAGAAATTCTTCCCTGTGAGGGTGGTGAGGCACTGGCACAGGTTGCCCAGAGAAGCTGTGGCTGCCCTATCCCCAGCAGTTTTCAAGGCCAGATTGGACTGGGCTTGAAGCAACCTGCTGTAGCAGAAGGTGTCCCTGCCCATGGTAGGGGTTGGAACTACATGATCTTTAAGGTCTCTTCCAACCCAAACTATTCTGTGATTCTATGAAGCCATTCAGAACTTACCTTGGCTGATTTCCATTTTGGGTTTGTCTATCACTTTCCATCGATGACAGAAATGGCGTAGCAGGGCGGTGGTGCTGCCCATGATGTCCATTTCACTCCAGTACCTAATTTTAAGGTGTGCGAAGTCAGAGCCAGTCCTCTGAGTCACTTTTTTCTCATACTTAATTTCATCTTGATGACTAACAAATGAAAGCGTAAGAGTCTTAAATTATAGCTACTTTTCTTCAAACTTGGCTAATACTGAGCTCTGTAATGAGCAAAGAAATTACATAGAATCTCAGAATCATTTAAGTCGGAAGAGACCTTTAAGGTTATTGAGTCCAACCATTATTAAACACTGAAGATCTTTACATTTAAAGAACAGAAGTAAGATCCTGTAAATATAAAATAAAAAATAAAAATAAATTTAAATAAAAATTGTACAAAATCACAACCCTTCCCCCTCCCCCCCCCAAAAAAAAAAAAAAAAAACAACCAACAAAAACCAAAACACCACAAACAAAAACCAGTTCATGCTTAAGAATACCCTTTTTGCACACACACTGTGGATGGCCAGAGGAAACGCAGCAGCTCAAATTGAGGGGACTGAACCGAGGGCAGGCTTTATTGCTATGACATTCACACACTGGAAGCTAGCCCTTAAAAGTCTTCTTAATCATTTATCTTTTGTGGCCCTCTCAAAGCTTAATAAATGCCTGGTAATAGCTGACAAAGTCCTGGATACTGGAACAAGGCATTCAGTCCTATTAAGTCATATTCTGGAAAGTTATTCATGTCTATTTTTTTTAATTAACATTGCCCCATTAAGAAACATGATAATCATTTGCAAACTAAAGAAGTGGTAAATATGTCTTGGTGTAAAATTTGTTAGTGAGAGGCTTTTGCTTGATGTGGCAGAGATTGGTGTAATTCCTAATTTTTCACATAAAACCTTGCTTCCCAATAGGGCATTATTGAAGATGTTGATAAATCTTTTCTGATATATTTAAAGGCTGCTGGTGAGCACTGCAAGATGTAAATCACGAAACGTGGCATTTTTAACTAGTAAATAAAAAGTAAATGAAAACATCATCATATAGATTTAGGGGGTGTTTGACAACAAAGACCTATGAGTGATTTTCCTTTTACTGGTATGAGAGCAAAATGGGAAACAACAAATACTGGAAGTCCATATTGTGACCCTGCATTTCTAAGGCAACACCCTGTCACCAAAACTTGGATTATGACTACCTCCAACTGAGAAACATGACAGAATCTCGCCCACAGTGTGTATGAACATCTACTCTGCTCAATTGTAACAATCTGGAGGACAAAACACAAAGTGGTTTGGAGGGACGGGATCAGATGGACCCATTCAGAGAGCTTAAAAGGCTGTTCTAAGCAAAGGAGAAATCTTACACTTATGTGACCAAAAGAAAACAAAGCTGTGGGATGGGCTGGCTGGAAAGCTCTAACCTAGCTCAATCAGTAAGCAGAAATAATAAGCTGCAGCTCCCCAATACTGGCGAGTAATGCCCATGTTATTTTTGGATGTGCAGGTGGCCACGGCCATTGTGGTTATGGCCAGTGTGCCATCAAAACCTGTCAAGGAAAACAGTCATTTTTACTGTTTAAAGAGATGCAGGGCAGTTTTCTCTGCTTTGGACCATGCACAACTGAATTTTCAATCCCTCAAAATTCACTGAGTCCTGCTGGAGTGTATCCAAGCTACAGCAGTCATTTCATGACCACCTTTGCCATATGGGCTTGTTAAGAAGTTTAGAAACTAATTTGAAAGATTAAGCTTTTCGATCTTAAAGTTTGTTCTCAGGTCTGGTACTTCCTATGTTAAGAAAGATGTTCCTCACTAGCAGGAATATTGGAAAGCAATTCTGGAAGAAGAGTTACCTAGAAGAACTTAGCCTTTTGGTTCGATAGTCCCATAAGCATTAGAGTAAACCTAGGTTTTCTGCCAGAAGAATTTTCCTGTGGCAGTGGGATTGGAACTAGATTATCTTTAAGGTTCCTTCCAACCCAAACCATTCTGTGGTTCTATGATTCTTATCTGATACATGTGTGTATCCTGATACATATATTGCACTCCAGAGCCTACGCTGAAAAGTAAAGTTTGCCCTTGTCTTTGGAAGACGGATTGCAGACAAATTCTATGTTATTGCAGTTTTGAAAGGGTCAAATCACTGCTTTTTCTACTGCCATGCATTGAATTAACCAACTTTTGTGGGTCAAATTCTTTACATAGAGTGGTGTGGAACTGTGTGAGTGTGGATTCCCCTGGATGGAAAAAAACAAAACAAAGCCTAATAAATACCACATTTTTAGTAAGTCAGTCCAGATTTTTACTGCACAGTCCTTTAATAGCACCAAGGAAGGGTTTAAAGCCATTAAGTCAGAGAAGCTGTATCTTCAGTTCCATTTCCTTTATTTGTTTTAAATTGTGTTGCCAACATCTCCCCTTTTGAAAATAAACATAGCTAGGCTTTTCTATTAGCACTGAGTTTCTAGCTGGGGGAAAGGATGGGGAGAAAATTAAATTGAGGTTGCTTCATTAGAATGTTGTTTGCATAATTTCTGAGATCATGCAGCTGCTTGTTATCTGCAGGTGTTAAATGCTGGGCAAGAATTTTGTGTCACTGCTGAGAACATTTTAAAAAGCAAATTTTTAGTAGCAATACTAGGCACTTTTAAGTACTTTAGGTAAGCCTCCATTTCTGATTGCTTTGGTCTACTCAGGGGCGTTTGTAAAACTGAGTATCGCACAACCAAAATACTTCTTGTTCTAGGACACAGTGGTCACAGCAGGAGAGCAAGGGATATTAATTCCCTCAATCTGCCCCTGAACAATGCATGACCTTTCTCTGCCTCTCTACACCATTTGTAAAAAAGACTTTTAAACTATTACCTGAAGAGGCTGTGACCTGGTTTGACTTCTTAGCATCCACAAGGCAGGGCATAGCCCAGTGGAAGGCTCAGTGGGGGCCATCTATTCATGGCCATGTTACAGGTTTGCTATTAGCCTGTGCACTGAAGGAAACAAGGCTAATGCAATCAGACGATCTGCCTGCATGCCCATTTTTTCTTAGCAACTGCTGAACACATTGGGCAATTTCCACTGGAATGAGGCAGCAGTAGTCTTAGCTGTACTTCATAGATATTTCATGGAGGCAGGCAGTAAAGAAGATAAAACTTATTAATGGAGGTTTGGCAGGCAGAGTTCATCATTTGGTAGCTTTGTCTTGATTTTCTCAGTCTCCTTCACATTTATAGCTTAAAAAAAAAAAAAAAAAAAAAAAAAAAAAAACCAA
>NDXB01013673.1:94415-114686 GCA_002631895.1 Agapornis roseicollis
TTTTAAAGAAAAAAAAAAAAAAAAAAAAAAAGAAAAAACAACTAAACAAAAAATTGCATATTGTTGTAGGAACTTGTTTCATGAACACTGTCATTCACTTTTCCAAGTATCTCAAAAGCTATTTCTCCCCCCTTAGTTCATTTTAGCTCTGCTTAGACCCACCCTCTAAAAGATGCTGTCTTGCCTCCCCTGCAAGGCTAACCTCTGAGCTTCCCCCTCCTCCTACTGTTCATAAACCCCTTCTCTAGCTCCAGGTCAGATGCTGATGACTGCTGACATCTGAAACACATCATCACTCCTGCCTTCTGCTCTTTGCTGAACATCCCTGAGCTAGAGTCCTTGCCTCTCCCAGAATGGTCATCCCTAAGGCTGGACAGAAAACACACACTTTTCTTAATCAAAATGTAAAGAAATTAAAAGGGTTTATGGGTATTTCCATGGAGATGTTCAATTTACAGACAAAACATGAGATTTTCTCTGAAAGTTTGGCTGTGACTATCGCTGTTTCATGACAGCGCTGATCCAACAGCCTCTTGCTCCTGCTATGGTGTGAGCAGCCAGCTATGATTCATTCCACAAGACAGCCCAGCACCACACGTGAAGAAAACCTTGTACCCTGGTTGTGTGATCATTTTCTGGAGCCTGCCTTTTGACAACAAAAATCTGCATTTTGCTGTGAGGAAGCAGCATTTTTCACAAAATATAATTTAGCAAAGCATAAGCTTTCCATCAGTAACAGCTTAAGCACTTCTTTTACATCAATTTCCTAGTACCAAAACCTTTCCCTTGAGTCATTTTGAGGTAAAGGCATGAGAATGCACAGGAGCCCCAGGCGTGAGCTGGCAGACTGTTTCTAGCCTAACTCACTAACCAAGCGCTTTGGAACAGCTAAACCCACTTGGTTCAATCGAGTAGGTATCCAGAAAGAGCTATTCAAGATGAAGCAGTTTAATTGTATTTTGATTACACTGTGGGTGAGACACCTTCACCCATGTGCCTAAATGTGAGGCAGGGTGGTGTTAGTGCCACTTAAGCCAGGGCCACTTGGGATGCCTTCATCTGCCATTCCAGAAGGACCTGAGTATCCTACTGGTCCTGTGCCATATCTGCCAGTGAAGGTGTCTCAGATACCTGTCCTGAGGGGACTGAAGGAAGCCCTTGAACTCCACTGAGCAGAAGGGGGCTTGGCCACCTGGTTCACAGATGAGTGTCCACAGGTACACACCTAACTACAAATCACTAAACTTTGGAGCTGAAGCCCATGCTATGCCTTCAGTCTGATGCTATTTAGCCTGACCCAGTGACATTGTTAATACCCATGTTTATGTTGCTCTATTTTGGGTCATTCTGGGGCCATGGTCCCTGATAACAAATCAGTTTGGCCTCTTTGGGGAGCCAAGTTCTTCACAGTACTGCTAAAGGAGCACACACTGCATCAGCATGATGTGCAGATGCTGAGCTTCGCCTCCCACTCCAGGTCAGCACTGAGTCTAATTTACACCCGACACTGACAAATTCCTCTCCCAAAGAAGATGCACTTCAGAGTCTGATCTACTCACTACAATGGATTTTAGTCACAGCAAAACCCAAGGAACAGAATACGTCTTCTCTAACTCTGCCAGACAAGCATGTTGCTTGATGAGGGGCAATCTATAATGGCTCTCGGCTGAGCTGAGAGCTGGCAAGAGTGGTAATCTGATTTCAGGTAGGAAAAGACGCGGGATGAAGAGGGAGTACCTCATCACTCCGGAGCATTAGGAAAATACCCAACCACCTTCTGAGAAGAAGAGCTTTGAAGTGGCTCGCCCAGGCTGCTGACATGTACCCTGACTCTGGCTCTCTGCTCCCACACATGGCTGGCATTGCCAGTGGTCCCACTATCCAGAGAAACACATGCAGGAGGGGAGCCACCCTGGAGCCTGAGTCCACTCAAGGTATGCTTCTCCTTTTGTCACCTTTCAGGGACCCAGCCCCAGCCTCTTGTTCCTCTTCAGCTCCTTCTCATTTGGAAGCATCTCATGGGTATCTCCTCCCTGTCCCCAAAATGATCTGCCTCAAATATTTTCTCTAACAAACTCTTCCCCCTCCTGACAAAGTTAATGGAAACACCATATGAGTTAGAGGGAAGGTCAGAGCTTGTAGCAGAAACCCAGCCCCACAGGTTAACAGAGACTGCAGGATTTGCGTACCCAACAACTGTTTTGCTTAAACCAATTGTTTTTATATTGAACAATGGAAAAACTAGCAATGGGTTCAGCCCACCCATGTTTCGCACATCGTGTCTTCCACACAGTCACCCTCACTGGTGTTTCATAATGTTGGAAATCAAGTTTCTGTCAGGACGTGCCAAGTAGATGAAGCACGATTTGGAGAGGACGCTGAAGTGCCTCCATAAGGAGAGCTCTCAGGCTAAGAGGAAATCACTGGTGAGGCTCTTTAAGGAACTCAGATTTGGAGCAATCTCAGGGAATATTTTAGCAATGGCCTTCAATCTGAGTATAGACACTTGTTTTCAGAGATCAGCAACAGCTCAAACTTTCCCCATCATGAGCTCCCTGAAGGAGTAAAAAAATGGAGTAAAAAAACTAATGTACATGGTGCTGGTGAGCTTCATTCAGCTCAGCACCCTGCTTCTGCTTCCCCCTCTTCACAAGGAGAAACACAAAACACCCAGATCCCATGCTGGGCTGCCAGGAGGGCCTGTGGTGGGGACCTAGCACAAGCAAAGACCCAGAGAGCCCAGGGTGTTTACCCTGTGGAGGACAGGCAGAGGGGGATGTGATTGCTTTCCTAGAAATGCCTGCCGGAGGGCAGAGGAGTTCCTCGCCCCAAAAGACAACAATGCTGGCACAAAGCTAAATGCCTATGAATAATTCAGTCTGGAAACTCAATCGGATCAAGACGGGAAATTCAGCATCAGATTTCCCAAAGGACAACTGTGGAAATAGTCTAAACTTCTCAGCCGGAGCCTGCTGTGGTTATGAAAGCACAAGTGTGTTAGTGGGATGAGCCAACAAGTGAGGTTAGACTGGCAGGAAAAGCCAGGATTTTGGAATAGAAAAAAAAATGAACCTCCTTTCAGGTGGAGAAGCCCTTCTTCAAGGCATTTTGTAACATCAGGAGTGGAGTGCTCTGGTGGCTGAGATAAGCAGGGTAGTATACAGCTTTGCCCTTTCCTGGTCTGCGCTGCGTGCCCCTGCCAGTGTCAGCATGTTATGGGCAGTAAGATGATTACTTTTCTCTTCATGCACACTTTCTCATCTGTTTTAAAATGCAAAATCACCAAGAATAAAACTTGCAACTACACAATTGTGGACATTGCTGATGTCCCACTTTGGACATACCCATTATCCTATTTATATTCCCATCATTAGGCCAGCAAGATCCCCCGCTACCCATTATCTCCTGTATGCAGTGCAGCATTTCTGCTCTCCTGTCACTCTGGTGCCTGAGCTTTTTTATTGTAGTATCTGCATATCTCTGCAGTGATACTTCAGTTGCGTGCCAGCCAGAGCTCTGCCATACCATATGGAAAATAAAGCCCTTCTATAGTCTTTCTCCAGACGGGAGACTATCCCTGAAAATCTCTAAAAGAAAATAAGGATATAACTTGCTTCTCATAGAAATTGCCTAGTTTTAAATTGCTCATGGCTAATTTATGTACTGAGAGAAAAAATGTTCTGCTATTTAATATGAATTTTGTATCTATATAACATCACAAGGACCTATATATTGAATAAACAAAGTGTGGTCAGGGCTAGTCATGATTTAATCTCACAAAATTATGTCATGATTAAATCACCAAATTCTTACTCACGATTGAATCCTGCTAAACCCTGCAGTGCAGGAACATTAGGGTGGGTGACGGGTGGATGGGTACCTCCGAGGGAGGGAATAGATTTAGCTGGTCTCACTAAAGCTGTGTGCCCGGTACAGTGGTGCAGGGCCGGGGGTGCTGCTGCAGACACAGCTCCCGCAGTGACACTCTCTCACAGGTTTTTCAGCAGATTTCCATCCCCTGCCACCTTTATAAAAACAAACGGCTCTCGCTCTTACTCCCCAGGGCAAACGCTGTTCTGAGGCAGAGTGGCTCGGTTTTAAGCAATAGCCTGCGGTGGCTTTTTCCAAGGGCCCCTTACTGCCTCGGAGCGTTTTTATTTGATGGGTGAACAGTGACATCTGCTGGGAAAGTCTCTGAGAAGAGAACTGGGCTATCGGGGTGCCCAGCACCCCTGCACCACTGCATCCCTGCATCCCGCCGTCCCCTCCCATCCTCCCCTCTCACCCCCTGCCAGCAGAGGCGGACAGGGTGCTTCGCTGCCCACAGGGCTCAGTACCTGCACTCCTTCATTCAAGATAGGCACAATTAAGCCGATACAATAATTACCTGTGTGACTGTATCAATGAGCAACTGATAAAATTCAGCAGGTTTATAGCTAGCTTTTCATTGCTTTTTCAAGTGCTAAAGGTTGCGGAGTGGAGGGGTGAATGAGGGCATGGAATAGTGGCATGCAGTGGCCAGCAATTGGAGATTGTATCCATGTCTCACCAAGCATTTCGATCCTTCATCTCACTCCCACCCAGCACTCCTCTGATTTCCCCACTGCCCCTCCTTATATTATATTTACAATAGGGTTTACCTGAAAGTGGAATTCCTTGCAGAATTGCTGGCAGTAACTGGTGGCAAGGGCTGTGTTACTCCAGGCATCAGGGTGTTCCTCAGCCAGAATGCAGGGCAGGTCTGATCCCATATAAAGGGCACAAAATATTGCACTGTCTTTAAAATATCCCCTACAGAACCCCCCCACCCCCAAGGAAAAAAGAGCTTTACCTTAGGAAAAATGCAATCTGCTGCTTCAAGTGAAGCACTGGGTTTGCAATGGGCAAGCTGTGCACTTCCTTGGCCTCTTCAAGCCATGAGACATACACCTCTCCAGAACATTACTATGAAGTTAAAAATGCATAAATGTGGGATCCAGACACTGTATAGGACTTTCATTACGGTCAGTAGGCCTCTGACTGTATGGCAGTGGTTGGGTGATTTTGCAAAAGCTCTGACTCCCAGCTTACCGTTTTATTTAAGCACATCCTGCTGCAGGGAAAGTGGGCTGCTCATCAACCTGGGCTGCTTCTTCTGGTATAGAAATACATGGTGCAAGGAGCACTCACCTTAAGCTAGAGCAAGCAGACAATGCAGTGCACTTGAATGTGCTCCACTGCAGGAGCACAAGTGGTACCAGCAGCTAAGCCCAAATTTGCCCTCAGCTCAAGCTCTCTTGTTCCCAACACAGAGGCCCTATTGGCCAGCCCTTAGTCTCCAGAAGTCCCTGCACAACCTGTCCTCCCACAGCAAGGTTCAGCTCCCCCATTAGAAGCCCAGCAGGGATATCTGATCCAGAGCTCCAACACCTCAGCATCTCCTCCCTGAGAACCTTGCTAACATCACTCTGCTAAAATATTTCCAGGAATCGTGTTTCTTCCCCTCTTCTGCATGTGCCTGCTTTCCAAGGAAATATGGTCCAAAATAAATATGCTGTTCAAAGAGAAGAGAAGGCCTTACCAAGTGCATAACTCAGCAAGTAATTTATATAGTTCCCTCTGCAAAATTAAATAATGCCTTACAAAACTCAGGGAGTGAAGCTGGAGCCGTTTGCTGGGCCATAAATCACAGAAGCAGAAGAGGAAGCAATGGCAGATCGTGTGTGTGTGCCACATGGGTGAATGCTATTCTGTGCTCCCTCCCACACCTGGGCATGCTCATGCTTGGCACCCCAGACTCAACATAGATGGCATCCCCTGCCCCCTGAGGGCAGAAGCAAGTAGCAGATGCTCCCTGATGCCAAGGAGGAAGAAGCAGGCAATCCCCCACAGGTTTCCCAGAGGAGGACTGGGGCAGTGTGCTGCTACCTGCTAGAGGAATACAACCTTTCCCAGCACATGTTTCATCCAGATATGTATATAGGTAATATATCCAGAACAATGCTTTGTCCCTGTCCCTGTCCACCTCTTTTCTATGCTGGTTGGGTTCATTGTGTAAGGTGTTGCTCATGAGGCTCTGGTCTTGTGCAGGATACAGGCAAAGCATGAATTTTAAATAAGAGTTTTCAAGGGAAGGGAGTTCAGAATGGCTGGGCCCAGTTAACCCCTGCTCTTTGTGACTTGAAGATATGATCACATAAGACAACATAGTTTCCTGCTCTATTTATCAAAACCCAAGCTGAGACCTGAAGATGTCTCAAGAAAGCTGGAAACATCCTCGGAGAAGCTACTGAGAGAGGTCTGCAACAAGGCAAACACCACAAGGTGGGGTTGAAATGCTCAAAGCTGGGAAGGAGCAGATGGGAAGTGAGGGACTTCAGGAGATGCAGAAAAATGGAGGGGAAAGGAAGATCTTGGAGACACAGGGAAGAGAGAGACTGTGAAGGAAATGAATAATGAAATAGGGGCCAGTCTAAGAGCCCATTTTTTATATTCTTCCCTACTTTTACCTGAAATGACACTTAACTTTTATCTGGGAAAATAAAATTAGAAATATAAATAAACTCATCTGGCTTTCTGTTTGTGATTTGAAGAAGGAAATCAAAGATTTCCAAAAAAATCAAAGTAAAACCTTGCAAAAGATTCTTTGGAAAAAAAAACCCTTCGTTTTCGTATTACTCCTCTGTGACTCTTTCCCACATAGTTGAGCACATTCATATGAATCACCAGTTTACTCAGAATAGTAAACACCCAGCTCACAGCACTGAGAGGGAAAGCTGGGACAGACAGAGCCACAGCCTTGTTTGTTTCAGACCACAGAGCTGGAGCTGCTACAGAATATGTTAGGAAGCCCTGTTACACCGATAGAGGGGAAAATCTGACCCACAAGGGAAAGACAGCTGAACAAAGCAGTTAAGAAAGCAGCAGTAAATACATGGTTTTGCACAGGCAAAACTAACTTCTCTTGCTGTGAAGCAGCCACCATGCATCTGCTAGGCAAAAGATGGAGTTTAAAGCAAGCAGAATGATTGCTAAAGAGCCCTGCCCCAAGAAGGAGGCTGAGTAACTGAGCCCCAAAGAAGTGTATATATATGCATGTGTTTGGGTGTGCGTTCAAATTTAGCATACTGGCAATAGCACTTCTGCGAAGCAGTCAAAATCTTGAAGTTAGCACCAAAAGAGTGAGGTTCAAAAAACAGCCTCGGTAGTCTTTCTGCTCTTTATGCCATTACCATGTATACCTTATTTGCATTTTCCACCAGCTAGGCAGGGTCAACTCTGTTTTACACTGAAACAAGAGATATTTCAGTGTTTCATTTGATGCTAGCAGCTTTATAAAGACCAAGCACAGTAAGCTGGCAACAAGACAGTAAGAAACGGCAGGCTTTACTACTTCTTAGAGCAGGAATAACTTCACCAAAGGACCAGAGAGAAATAGAGCAATAAACAGCCCCCTCTGATCACAGACAAGAAGCAAATCATGAGGAAAGTCAAGTGGAAGGGTAAAATGCTCCATTTCTGAAACATGGTGTGAAATAGGGACTAAATGTATCTCCACTCCTCTATTGTAATTAGCAGCTCCTGAAGGAAAAGCCTTGGGCAGGTTTTCCAGGCTATGTTGTGAAAAGAGTAACCCCTGAGGATTTATGTGAGGTGGCTGTGCTACCTGCAGAATCCCAATTACATCTAGCTTTCAAGATAGCTTGGTCATGCTCTATTTTGTGTTCTGTTTCAGCATATTTGAAGTCCAGAAACTAGGAACAGAGGTATATATGTCAGGATTGTAACAAGCTCACTCTCTACTCTGAATTTTTGAGCTACTCTACTGCTGATAAGCACTCAGGAGACTGCCTGGTTGAAGTGAAAGCTCAAAGCTCTTTTCAATTCATGAGCGCTATCTGTACTCACACTGAATGTCCTTATCCAGAGTTCACCATACTTAGATACCTTGTCCCTTGAGCATTGTCCTTAATGGTAGCTTGATGTGAGTCCTGTCTATGACACCTTCATTGCTCCCAAGGGGTTGTATTCTCCAGATCATCATGATAAATACTGCAAAACAAGCCTTGAAAGTACTGAGAGAAAAACCTCTCAGCACACCCAGCTAGGACAGACACAGCACAGACATGGTGCTTCTGTAGTCTTCATGGCTACAAGCACCTCAGCATTGCCTCTCAGTGTACTCACTCAGCATTAAAGCCTTCTGAAGCACAGGAATTTTATCCTTCCCACAAGGAGAGGTTAAATGAGCTACAGTCTTAGAGTGACTTAGTCCCACTGCAACAATTACTGTTAGAAATCTTAATGCTGTCTGAGCAGACTGCATAAAGGGAAATGAGATAAGTAATGGCAAGGCACGGAGTCAAGCCTGGTTTTTGCACTAACAAGTTCATTTTCTCCTCCTCTCTTCTGCAGCCTCCTTTCATAGGGGAATGGCCCAGCTGGGCCAGCTTTCTTCTCTTCTTCAAAGTGAAGTTCTCTTGTTGACATCCAAGCTGCTTTTTTAACCCTTTAACAACAAGGCCAGTGAGAACAGAACACACTAAAGGAGTGGCAAACATTTTCCATCTTCTTCTTGACCTAACTTCAGAAGAAACAGCAAGACAAGGAGCCATGAGCTGCATTGGTATCAGCACCTAAGACTTGATAACCCTCTTGTGAAGGCAAGGCAAGACAAGAGAAAGATCTCATTAAGGGTCATTCTGTTTGAATTTGATAGGTAGAGGAAAGTCTCATTGCTCTCTCTGCCACTATCAAACTCCCACTTTGTGTCTTCAAACTCTTCCCAGTAAACAGGCAGTGTAGATTTTTTTTTTTTAAATAAAATAATGCTACTCAGGCATTTGCTTTGATTATGGCAACTTCTAAGACCAAATGTAGTATTTTTAAACAACCAAAGGTAGGCAGACTCCTGTATTCCTTAGGCAAGGAGGATGGCATGGTTTCACCGAAGGACCAAAAAGAAGCAGAAGCATCAAGCAGCCCGCTCTGATTATGCTCCTGTGACTTGTTTCTGCTTTCTCCAAGCAGTTCAACTGGTGGATTCAACTTCAAGCACTCATGAGCAGATGGTACTTAGGTGGAGAAACCTTCCTGTTGGAACAACCTATATGTTTTTCAACAGCTTTCATGATGTGTGATGAAGAGTGACACTGAGCTGCTTGGGGAAAAAGACTACCAAGCTAAAGGCAAGAGCATATGTTTAAGTGTGAGTTGTGGCTATCTGTATGTAATGAAACAACATGGGGGTGTTATCCTTCCTCTTCCTCCACTCCCACTCAGGTGTCCAAGCTCCAAATGTAGATGTATATGATATGTCTGATGTTCTCATGGCTTTCCAACTATGGACGTATCTCCAGAGTCATACCTAGGTGTGATTAATACATACCCCTACCACAGAAGGAAAAAACAACTGGCAGATAATAATATCTTTTTAAAGTGCTTTCACATTCAAGTAATGAAATATGAACTACAATAACTGGAAATATACATGGTAAGAGCTTACCTTTTATTAGTAGTGAGTGATAAATTTTACATCACAATAGAAAAAAATCAAAATGCAGGAAGTTTACACTTTGAGTTCACTATCAACATGATAGAGATGAAAAATTCAGTCTATTAACTATATCATGCTTTTGTGATGAGAAGTATAATAGAATTGGATGAATGAGGCAACTATTTAATCTTAAGTAAAGCAATTTGTTTGTCTTTGACTATAGCTATTTCTGGGATAAATCCTTTTTAAAAGTGTTAACCATTACCTTACAGTATAAAGATAAATTGTATTTCAATAACAATTTCTCATCAACAAAAAAAATGAGGAGGAATTGCATTATATTTGGTCAGTGCAATGTCATAAAATAAATGTAGAATAAGACAATTTAAAAAAAAAAAAAAAAAACAAAAAACAAAAACAAACTCCAAGAAAAAGCATAATCATGCTGTCATTACAATGAAAAATAGAAAAAAAAGAGAGCATTTTTTATTTCATTTTTACTCTGTTGAATATAATGNGCCTCCCTTCGGGACTAGGGAGGTGTGAGCTTATCGGCCTCCCTTCGCACCAAAACCAACTTGGAACAAATTAAGGTAAGTTTTCCTTCAGAAAATCCCATGAAGCTGAAAGCGAGTGTGGGATGGCACATTTCTGTAACATCTCTCGATCCAAGACTGAAAAGTGAGTCCTATAGATCTTACCTTATGTGGTGGGAATAAAGGTCAACTTTGAGTAGCACATAACACGTCAGCTCTCTTTCTCTTTTTCACCCTGGAGTCCAGTAACAGGAATAATCTTGATATGTTTATTCCTGTTTGGATATATAGCTCACTGCTAGCTCCATGACCTCTTATCAATTTTGCAACTACTGCAACTAGTGTGTCTCTTTTAATGACTGGATGGATGGTTTTACTGTGTATTTCAAGAAATGTTACTTTATGAATCACAAAATAAGATCTTGGTTCCTTAAAATTTAAACAAACAAACAAACAAAAAAAACCCACAACAAAATCTTTTACAAATATATTAGCATTACAGTACTTGGAGCCTGTCTTTCCTTGAAGATGCATTTTAAACACCAGATTCCATGTCAATCAACCAATGACACAAGGTTCAGTTATCCCTGCCTGGTTTAAGCACTAAAACTTCTCAACTAATATATTCAATATGTTTTTAAAAACATATTTTTATCTTTATTTAGGTAATCCTGAAGAAAAAAGCGCATCCCTAAAGCAACAAATGGTACTAGGAAATTCAGCAGTGTTATCACTCATAATTGGTTCTGGAGTCACGCTCTCATGAGCCCCAGTTCTTCAAATGACGGAATGAATCAAACAATGACACGGTCCACGGATTTAGCTCCAGTAAAAACATGAGGCAGAGCAGCATGACTAATAAATGTACAAATTGCTGGATCCTTCCATGCTAAGCTGATGTGTTAGCACAGGTATAAAACAGAGAGAATACATATAGGATCACAACAGCAAGGAAACAGCAACAGTTCTACTCGTGCTTTTTTATTGTAAATTATAATAATACTAGAGTGACAACAATATCTCAGGAAGGAGTGCAGCTTTTTCAGGCCTGAATTCCTTTTTCCACTTTAAGGTGTAGTCATTCAGCTTGCCACCAACTGGAATATGCCGATGGGTACAACATGTACAACACAAGAACTGTTTGCCATCAACTAAAAGAAGATGAGCAAGGATATCACACTTAAGATTCATAATGGAAAGTTAACCTCTCTCTTGACTTAGGATAATGATGTCATATTTAATTTTGCAAGATCCTAGAGTGGTTCTTATTCAAGATGCATGTCAAACATTCTAAAAATTATTTGGTTTTAATTAAAAGGAGAAATTCCAGCAGGACTGTAAAAGTAGTCATCCTGAAAAACCATATCCCTGAAGTCTTGGTTCACTGAATATAACTCTGTTATACCCCCAAACTTTGTTTCCTCATCACTTAAAGTGAAAAAAGAATTTAAAATTTTTTAAAATTGTCAAATTTGTGTTCTTTTAGGAAGAAGGAATTTCCACATATTTCTTGTACACTGAATTGAGCTAATTGGAACGATCAAATAGTGGCATTCAGGAGGGAGGGCCACGGCATGAGCTCTCACAAGTGCTGCTGGGGTGCAGCTGTGCTATTTCGGACATCCCACAGAAAGAGACAACACTCAGATATTCCTCCCCATCAGTCTTGGGGAAGAAACAGAAATGCCTTTCTGATGCTGTCCCTGTTTACTGATATTTACAGTCCCATGACTCCCAAGAAGGCACTGAAAGGCAGGTCAGGGCAGTTGCCAGTCTTCGAGGAAGCTTCAATACACCTGGGAAAAATCCTGAGTAGCAGCCCTGAAGGGCCTGGGGACATAGAAGTTGCAGGACTGCTAGTTTAAACCTGGACTCAGAGGTAATACCTGTGCTCTCAAACAATTGAATTCTCCAGTTCATCCCTGGCCTCTGATGATGTTTCACATTGGATAAATGCTTGCTTGTTCCCAGCTTCAGGTGACAGAAGGCTCTAGGAGAAGCTCCCAAAGGGCAATTATGAGGTGGTCACACCAACTTTGCATCTGTCCACCTATTGCCCCCTCCCAGCATGACTGCAGCTTGGTCTTGAACTTCATGCGCTCACACAGGCTTTGATGCCACAGCTCAGGCATGAGCCTTGCATCCTCAATTCCTGCTGTTGCTGCAGTAGGCTAAAGAAGAGCCTTTAGATCATTTTGGAGGTTGGAAGCTCAAAAAATCACACTATATCTTCATCACCGTGACCACAATCATCATCAATAGTCATCATCATCATCATCATCATCATCATCATCATTATCATCACAATAGCAATACTAGGAATAGCAGTAACAGTCACAGAGCCAGAGAGCAGCTCATGATGCCTGGCTGTGCCACTGGGCTGCCTCCAGCCTGCCCTAAAGGCAGCCAGCCCCAAGCCATCTGAACAGGACTGTTTTTGCACAGCCCAACCTGCTATAGAAATATTCTGCCCTGGAGCAGCAAGGGCACATTTAATCCCTTGCCAGTCATCTATTAGTTTGTCTACACTAGTAAAATAGGACAGGCAAGGGGATATGCTCTAATACTGAGGTCTCCCCTGCATGGCAAACTCCTCTCTTCTCAAAAGCAGGGTGGTCATATGCGGACTGCCTGGCAGAAAGGGTCCTTGGCATATTCCACTCTCCTCACAGAGCCCACTGTCTGCAATTGGTAGTCACTACTGGCCAAAACCTTGCTGGAAGCTGGGCTAACCCAGCCAAGCAGTGCAGGAAAACACAGAGCAGGCTCAAACCTATGCCCTGACAGTTACAAGCACAGATGTAGCTCAGCTGCCCAGGTAACGGGCACCTCCTGCAGTGCCCCCTTGCTCCATCTATTGTCTCACTTTACAAGAGTATTAAACTCAAAAGCTGTCAGAAATGCAGGGCTGCCTCAGGACCATTGAGAAATGCGTGAGAAACCAGGCAGATTTCCACTGGAGCTAGGCTTTCCAACAGCTAAATGGTCCAGCAATTGCAGGTATTTGGCACTGCTAAAATATAGATCCGAAACAGCCAGGCATTGCCTATATCTCTCCATATAGGTGTATGTTGCACTGCAGAGTGCTCCAGAGGGGAATGCAGTATGAAAGGAAATAACCTGACAGCTTTGTAGGAAGAAAAATAGATTGACCTTAAAGGTCCAGAAAAGTAAGGGAAGCAGTGAAGAGAGTTCTCCAGATATCTTGAATCCACAACAATAAACTATTAGAACAAACTGCTGTGACATTGCTCTTGATGTAAAACCTGGCAGCCTGTTGCCATACCAACACAGTGCAAGAGGCTTGGAGGGAACAGCTTGAGCCACCAGCATGAAAGAAAGGATGAATGTGCTGCTTGCGAAAAGCACAGGAATGACACCTCCAGAAGCTGAAAGTCTTTACATTTTTTTTCCAGTACCTGGCATCAGCAACAGTGCAACACGTGTCACCCAACCCACCCCACAGTGGTAGACAAAGGAACCCCTGCATCAGAGCCCATATATTTTGATAAGTCTTAAACCTAATGACAGTGAGGTTAACAAACACCAGAGAAAAAGTTCTGAGGGGAAAGCCAATCCATGTGGGTCTTTGAAGCTGCTCACCCCAACATGTAGTAGTAACAGAGACAAACCCAAATTTGCCAAGGGCCATTACATTCATCACAAGCCTTCCAAAGGGCAAACTGCTTTTACACACATTGCCCTAGAGAATGTTATTCATAGTGCCCTGAAGAAATACCCCAAAAGCCAAGGAAGAAATTAGGTCTCTGTACCTACAGAGGTCTTAGTCATTTTTTTACACAGCAGGATTTTCTGATGTCTTAGAAGCCAATGAGAACTGACTTTTTGCAATGCAATCCCTGCTGTAGTCATGTATGTGAAAGGAAAAAGAAGTAAATCAGTGTTTTTCCCATATTCATCCTCCATGGCACAACTGCCATAAACTGGGACATCAGCAACTCTTATGTCCTTATGTTCACCTTTACTGTGAAGCCACCAAGCCAACTGGTATGGCTTTGGTTTTTAACCCCTAGCACCAGTCCGAAAACCTTGCAAGGGGCCTGCTTCCAAGCCTTGCTATGCCTGGGAGAGCCCTGCCTGTGGGTACTGAATGACTGCCAACCCCAGGATGTGTACATGAAATGCTCTGAGTTCAAATAAGCAGTTTTTATCAGAAGTACGCTTCACTGAAAAATGCCCGGCCAGCGGAAGGGAAGCACATGGACCTTTGCCATTCATTATCCAGTTACTCAAAGTTCCTCACTTAGTACTTCTGCTTTAAAAGCCCACATGTGCTATTGATTGTTCTTCAGTTTTGTGTATGAAATCATTCAACGGATACACAGAGAAATTATTTTTCAAATGACATGCTGTATATTCTTCCCATTATAATCCCATTACAACTGACACTGAATCATTATTCTGTAAACAGGTAAGCACAGGAAGGGGCAGAGGCTCAAACAGTCCCAGCATTGCATGACTTTTAAAATCTTAAAGTCTGAGTCACATTACCCCATGGCTTACCAGAGGAGCAAAACTGGAACATCCATGAGATGTCTGATTGACCTGATACACTCTCTAAGTATTTAACATCAGCTTAACATAGCACTTCAGCTACAGAGTGAGAAAAGCTGTTATTTAAACAGTGATTAAAGGTGTTGTCTGGTCTCAAGAATTAACTCAGAAGTAACCACTAAACCCTATCTCTTCTGCTGAAAGCTGTCATGTTTTGACCACCGGAACCACCCAGCTCCTGATTAAGATGGAGCAGAGCGTTTGCAATTTCTCACATGGCCTCAGGGGGCAACTGGGTGCTGATCAGTTCCGTACTGGGAGAAAGCGGTTTTACAATGTAGAAATAGAGCTGCTTCAGCAAAAGGTAGTTATTGGATTGTAGCACTTTAATAGAGCCACTTTGTCTTAATAAACAAAGTATGTGCCCGTAATTGCATCATTTAGAATATCAACTAACTATGTAGTGCAGAAAAATTATTCTTAATTGCTTAATTAAAATACAGTGCAGCTCACATATATATGGTTTGTCTGTGCTCCAGTGACTGGATCTGCTCCCTGAAAACTAAGATAAACATGCACAGAAGATGACAGAACCAAATTTCCCCAGGTATTTCACAAAGCAAAAATGCCAAACAAGCTGTATTTTTGTCAGCTGACGTATGTACAGAAATATACTGGCACCCCTCTTATGCTAAGTGAAGTATCTAAGGCTTTCTGTTGAATCTGGTGAGTTTGAACCTGGGTGAATTACCCACTCCTCTGTCAGTAACCACATCTCTCAGAGATAGTAAGAAAGCATTGCTTACCTGTATAAAGCAGAATATCTTTAAGCTATGACAAAGGCTATCATTATGTTTATCCATTGATAAACATTTTCCATTTACCAGCACAGGAAGGATGAGGCACCAAGGTTCAGTGAGTTACCAGGACTTACATGGACCTACAGTTTCTAACCAGTGATATGGGCTTCAGAGGTGAGGAATTATGCCAGAACTATAGCCCAGTGTCTGAGGTAGCAGACCCACCAGTCCAGTGCAGGCTACACAGTGACTTGTTAGGCTTGGGAACATGGATATGAAAATGGGAGTCACTGCTCTAGTGGAGAGTGTGGACCTATAAAGGTCTATGTGCCAGAAAACCTTAAGTCTAAGTGGGTTATATTGGTTTAAAAAATCATAAAATCATAATCTATTTACCTCACTAAAAAAGATCAAGGAGCTATTATCTGAAGTCAGATATTCAGCAGACAGATTTTTTTTTCCCCTCATAACTCAAATTCTTTTCTTCCTTTTGACACCACAGCAAGGGACAATGCGTGTTGTGCTATTTTGGATCTACACATGGCCAAAAGGCACATGTATTTTGACCAGCTACCTGCCAGCTACAAGCATGGATAATGGTTCACTTCTCTCCTGTACTATTTTTTGATGTCCTTCCTCACCCAACCAGCAAACGACAGACTGATTGACAAACAAGTTTTTCACTGGGAGCTCAGGTTAAAACATATTTCACCAAGCATTGTGTAGTCTAAAACTCAAAGAGACCTTAGGAATGCAATGTTAAATTTTTATGCTGTCAGCCAGGGCCTGATCCTTATCCCCAAAAATATTTGGATCCCTCACTCTGGTCAGTATTCCCAGCCAACATATTTCTGCTGGAGTTATGTATATAAACCAGGTCAGCCTTTTCCCATGAAAAAACAGGGGAAAATTATTTTTCTCAATCCTATTTAGCAAACAGATATCTGGCCTTTCTTCTATTTAGTTTTGAATCTCTTTCTTATTGACATACCACTTAACACAAAGAATGGAACCTTTATTGGAAGCAAGTTGCAGAACTGGTTTGCTCAGACCCAAGGTTCCCAATGCAAGTCAAAGGCAGAGGCAGACTCACCTCCCTTCACTCATCTCTCTGTCTCCCTTCCCTACCCTGGATTGTAACTAGGAGAGAATTTATCCAGTGATAATCTGCTGGTTCTCAGCAAAAGAATCAATACACACAAGGACTTTGAATTAAGCAAAATAAGCAGAACACAGGATTTTAAACCAGAGGATGCCCTGACTGCTCATGGGTACGAGAGAGTACCTGGGTAAATCCGTTCTTGCCTTTTCCCAGCTCTTCACTTGCACAAGAACGGATGTCGCAGACGTGTTGTGTGAAGAGCTAGAGACTGGAGTGACTTGGTTTGCAGGAACATCTATTCTGAGAATCCCCCCAGGGCTTGGACAGAAGTGGGAGCCCAATTAGCTCAGAAGCCTCTCCATGCCTGTACCTAATCCCAAAATAACTCCAGGCAATCCTGGGATTTTACAGGCAGGTACATACAAACCTAGATCAGTTCCACCCACCACGATGCTGGGACGGGAAGGACAGGAGCATGGTGTGGATGGGAGCTGGCTTGGAGATGCCAGATCACTGCATTAACCCAGAGTTGAACCCAAGGTCTGCTCCAAAAATACTTGGCTACGCACTGTACTAACACAGGTTTACAGCTTCCAGAGCTAAGCCCATAAATCCATGTGGGCAGGACAGTTTGCAGACTGACAAACTCAGGTCTCCATCAGCTTGGGAATCTCTTTGCTGTCTTCGGTCTCACACTGCAGGTAGCTAGAAACTGAGACAAGGTTTTTAACAACACCTAAATTATGAAGGTAGGCCCAGAAAATTACCTGCTGAGTAAAAGCAAGGCACCACTAGCAGCATTTAACAGGGGTTTATGTAAGGAACAGAGATCTGCAGGGAAGTCCAAGAGGGCAGCCATGTTCATCCTTCCAGGGATCAACTGTGGGACTGCTGAGCATTTTCTATAACATTATCTGATCTGAGGCCGGGATCCACCAAGATTAATACAGTTTGTTTCTTGCTTTTTCTGAACCACACCTTAATGAAATAAATTGGAATAGATTGGACTGAGTTGGATAAGTTCCTAAAACAAGCCTGTCATCACTGGACAGAAAAGTAGCATGCATCAGTATGAAAGGCTACAGGCTTTTGCTGTCAAGGGTTTTATTATATCACTCCTGATACGCGGGGTAAGGCTTGGTAGGTGTCTGACTCTGCAGCTCCATCTCTTGGCAGACATCAGGTAACAAACACGCTGCAAAGGCTCTTTCTGCCTATTCAGTGCAACATACTCCTCATTTCCTTAACAATAACGGAGGGACATAACTCTAACCTAAAATAGAAGAGGGGATTTTCTCTTTTGCTTCCTCCAGTGTTTGTTATATTATCAACTGTTGCTCTGGAAACAGTCCCCAAGTCAGAAACTGCCAATTCAAATACGAGAAACAGGAATTTATGATAGCGTTTTAGTCAAAATGTTTTAAAAATACATAATTACATTTTTAATTTGTTGCTGTTTATCAGTCATGAGAGTGACATGACAATCATGTCACTCCTGAAAATTCAGCAATTTCTGCATAAACATTTTTATTAAAAGGAAAAAAAGTTTGTAAACTTTTCTGATCAGCCAATTTGTCCTTTCGGTACCTGATGTAATCACGAAATACACAGCTACACCATTCTCCTTGTTTGTAGGTCAGTATGTCTAATGAAAAAAAAGAGCCCATAAATTATCAATCTATTATTATTATTATTATTATTTCCTGCACCATGGCCTTCTGCAGCCTGTATGACGGATGAGCTCAGCAGCAGCAGTGCTTCTGAGTGAGCCTTAGTGATTTATCCTAGTGGTTTTGCCATAAGAGCAGACTAGTTAAGGTGAAGATTTTCAGACCCACTAATAAATCATGGTAATGCCTTGATCTGACCTGGATTTAAAGTATTTAAAAAATTGATAATTCCAAAAAGTACAAGATAAGTTATTTTCTAACAAGTGCAGATAAACTCAGGCTCTCAGAATGAAGAGTAATAAAATGCAGATACAAAACAGTCATAGACAGTCAAATGACTTAAGATTTTTTGATAAAAAAGTTTGAAAATCAATAAAGAAACAGAAGAATAAAAATGGTGGAAGGCAAAATCTTCAAGTAAACCAAGAGAGGAGCTTGGATGAGATTTCAGAAAAACAAGATGTCATCACGGATGAATGCAGTGTTTTCAAACAGGAGACAAGGGGTAACGGGTTCAAACTTAAACAGGGGAGGTTAAGACTGGATATAAGGAAGAAATTCTTTCCTGTTAGGGTGGTGAGGCACTGGAATGGGTTGCCCAGGGAAGTTGTGAGTGCTCCATCCCTGGCAGCATTCAAGGCCAGGTTGGACGAAGCCTTGGGTGGCATGGTTTAGTGTGAGGTGTCCCTGCTTATGGCAGGGGGGTTGAAACTAGATGATCTTAAGGTCCTTTCCAACCCTAACTATTCTATGATTCTATGGTGCCTTCTGAGAGGAAGAATAGGAACTGCATTTTCAGGCTTCTAAATTTAACTGCCAAGAGTCAGAAAAACACTTGGGTGTCACTGTAGGCATTTTGTCGGAGATATCTTTCAGTGCTAAAAAAAGGAATAGTTAGGGAAAAAAAAGAATGGAACAGAGAAGCAATACTGAAAATACTTTTTATTACCCAAACAGTGCATTGTGATACCTTGATAAGGACAAAATAGAAATGAAACAAGTTCAGAAATGACAATGAAAATAATTAGAGGCATGAAAACCTTCTAGATGAACAGTAAAATCAAACCTGTTCACTTCAGAGAAGGGAAAATATAAAGGTGTTCAAAATAATGAACAGCACCAAAGAGAGTGAATCCTGTTCATCATTTCTCATCATACATGAGCAGGAGGGCATCTGTTGAAAATGAAAGGCAAAAAGGTGAAAAGCAATCCTTTCCCACAGCATACAACTGCCTAGTGCTTTTCCTTCCCACCGGAGGCAACCAAGGCCAGGAGCTTCATGAATTAAAAGGGAATGGAAATGTGCATGGAGAAAAGAGAATACGTCAAGTGCTAAAAATAAAGTTGTGATTTGATTCTAATGGAGCTTCTCTTCCAGTGTAGGCTGCAGTACATAAAGCAGTCTTTGAGGGTAGGCAAGAGCAAACTTTTCCCCTTCAGAGGAGATTCCTTTTAACTACCTTGCTCCAGCATTTCTCAGATCTTTCACTGACAGACCTGACACTTTCCACTGTTCCAGAGAGTATGCTGAGGCAGATGCAGGAGTGGCTAGTTATGGAGCAGCAGGTTCTGTTCTACTGCACCAGCAAATCAGAAGAAGCTGTGAAAAGCTACATGTGGCCACAGGGAGACAAGAAGAAACTGAGTTTGCAAGAATGCGAAAGTGAAAATCGTCCCTACAGCTCAGCTCAGTTCCTAAACAGCCAAACTTTCAGAGAGCGATATTCCCACTTGGAAACTAGCAGGGGGAAACAGAAAGAAGCTTGGAGTGCAGTGCTTTTCCAGAAAAACTATTGAACTGACACAAGCCTATGAGAGAAAATTCCACTGCCTGTGCAAAGCAGAAGAGTCATGAGTAACCCCAGAAGCACTGAGGGCAGCAGGACATACCAAGTGAAAAGTGGAGATGATGTCTTTGCTTTTACCGAGGAACAAAGATACCCTGTATTCCCCTAATCATTCTCACTTCACTTGCATATAATCACACGTGGTAACTCCAACTCATTCATTGCTTTTATTGACAGCTTTCCTGTGTTGTTGCTGTTATTGAAACACAAAGTAAGAACCAATACACTCATTTATTTTTTCCATAGTGGCTTGACCAAAAGTGAAACTTTTTTGGCTTTTTTTTTTTTTTTTTTTTTTTTTTTTATTTAAATATATAAAAAAAAAA
>NDXB01013673.1:119265-136190 GCA_002631895.1 Agapornis roseicollis
AAAAAAAAAAAAAAAAAAAACAGAGAGCAGGGTCAAAATGGCACCTGCCTCACTCTGCCTTTCTGCCTGAGAGAGGAGACAGCCCTGTGTGTGGAGGGTGCCATGTCAGGGAGAAGGAAGGAGGCAGGTGCTGGTGGCTGGGTCATGCAGACATGCCAGGGACTTTGGCGATGTCCAGCTGCCACTCCCTGCATTAACTCCTGCAGGAAGAGCAAACCCTGGAGAGGAGCTGGCAGTAAGCTGTCTTAAAGGTCAGCTTGAAGGAATGTGGTGATCTCCCATCTCAGCCCCCCTGCCCTCTCCCGTGATCTCCCCTCAGCCCCCCACATCCTGCTCAATAATCCTGTTTTACACATCTTGCTCATCCATGAGCAGCCTTACCAATGTCCACAGCCCCTCCAGCCTCAGAAAGTTCTCCTCCAAGTGACTGAAGGTGCTGTCACATGCCAGATTTGCTGCTTTTAGCCCACAGGGCTGGGATGCTTCAGGCTGAGCAGTGGCTAAAACTGAAGAGAAACATGTCTTTCAAGCACCATGTAAGAAGGCACCTGATTGAGACATGGAATGGACGAGAATCAGCATAGTCTGCAGGGTTTGGGGGAGGCAGGGAGCAGATGAGAATCAGCAGCTGGAGAGGGAAAAGGCAAAGAAGATCGGGGGGCAAAATGGGGAACACACAGGTTTGGAGGCTGGCAAGACCATGAGGAAAACAACATGCAGCAGGAGTAGAAAAGGAAAACTGGGACTGGCTGAGTAGTGAAAGCATGAAAGAGCAAAGCAAGGACTACTGTTTTGCAATGCAGTAGGAACAGCAATGCATAAATAAAAACTGGTACAAGTGTAGAAGCCTGGGGAAAACCAGGAATGTGGAGAAAGACAAAGACATAACATCAGGAAAGAGTGAGAGGTGCAAAGCAGCATGCAAAGAAGAAGTAGAATGATTAAAGCAAAATGCTTCTGTGCTGAGCAGCATTGAGGCTCTCCTGTTTTTGTCTTTTCTGCCTACACATGTCTATGAAAGTTTCTAACTAAGCATCCCAGCTCTCCCAAAAGCCTCAGCCACCCCACACAGGGCAGCTCTCTACCACCTTCTTCATAGCATACCTGGCACCAGTGCTGCAGGGAAATATGTTTTTGTCCTGGCTGTCGGCATGTCTGCAGGTATCAATAGTATGATAAATCCATGTGACGCCTTTGTTTTTAGAAACCCAGGTTCCAGATGTTGATTCCATCTCTCACAGCACATAGCATCATCTAACCCCTGTATAGAGAATATGCATTAGGAGATACAACCCCTCCAAGGACTCTGCTCAGCTGACTGAGTTTACTTCTTTTCAAAAGAAAAGATTTCAAATGAAACACTTGGAGCAGTACAAAACCCCCAAATGTGTTTCTCTTAAATTCAAGTACATGGAAGAAAAACATTTTTATTTTATTTTTCTGGAGGAAAAAGCAAAATCATCACCATTTCAGTGACACAATCACACTTCCCAGAGGGGTTTCCAGCTGAAAGGCAAACCCATCAATGAAAAACTTAATTTTCTTGCAATGGAATTTTTTCCTCAATAAATGAACAAACTTACTTCATTTCTTCACCTCAAACTTTCTATTGTAATCTGTAAAGCACAGTAATGTTACCTATTCATCTCTTTCAGATGTTATGAAAATAAAGCCATGTGAAGCACACAGTTGCTATAGTAATTGGCATCATAGGAAAAGGCCAGTGAGCCAACAAAGGACATTGTCTCCAGAACAGGGTTTAAATCATGCATGAACTGTATGTTAACCTTAAGACCCACATGAAATGAAGAGGAGAAAAAAACATATTGATTCTTTCAAAAATCCTGCAAGAATAAATATGCTGTGTGCTGATATAATTAAAGGCTCCATGGCTCACACAGGCACCTTCCTTCTGACATTTCCTCAGAGATTTTTAGGCTACTTGGCAACCAGAAGAATGTTTTTATTAGTTAATGGGTTTTGTGTCAAACTCCATTTGATTTACCTTGCATGCATAATTTAGTCTCATGCCTGGATACTTGAGGAAATTATGAATTTGCAAATTCTTTTTCCATAAGACTAGATGCCTTGTAAGTATATCTAAATCATGCCGTACATATATTTAAAGTCTAGGATAAAACTTCTCAATTTGTGTTCCAAGATTTGTCTACAATATATTTTGTTGCTCTAGAAAACTTTATCAGCTTTTTGCTCCACACTATCATCACTAAAAAAGAAATGTTTCCTCATCACCAGACATGATGGGGCTTGCTATGCTCTGAAACAGCAACATGCTTGGGTGCTTAAGAGCATTTGGCTTTGTGCTTTGCATCCAACCAACAAGGCACCCTAGCAAGCTGCTATTGGACAGGGACTTAATCCCTGTCATGTTTAATCACTACATTAAAAGATTTAAAGACTAACACTAAAGGCCATTCAGTTTAGGCACCATAGACTTAAAATATGGAGCTTCTGTTCTGCATGACAACAATAAGAAAGTTATCAAGTCCATACTAAATGCACTGAAAAATCCCGTCACTGCTCAGTGCGTAACTCTCTGCAGCAAGAATGACTCATCAGTTCCTGAGCGCAGAAGACATGAGGGGTCCAGTTTGCATCTCAAGAATGTGACCCCCAATAGTATCCTACTTGAATAATAGTCTCCTACTTGAATACCACATTGCTTCAGGATGTGATTGGTAGCAGCAGCAGCCAGGGCTGTTTCTGACTGTCCAGTTGGCCAAAGAGTTAAAAGCATCTCTTGGAAATGTGGACTTAGCTACAATTCTTCCAGTGCTGTTACTCCATGCTTAACTCAGATCTCAGAAAGCTGCATGTTATGGTTTTTCCCCTAGGGCCACACATCTCCCATGTTGCACAAATTCCATTTGCTTCCAAATTCACTTCTCCAGTCCAAATCCAGTATTAGGCATTTTCAGTCTAGTAATTCATCAGCCAGAGGACTCTGGTGCTACACATGAACTATGGGGCAAACATAATACCTTCTTTGCTGTGTCCTAAGATCTCAGCTCCTCAAAGTCCAGATGAGGGTACAGGTTTTCTTCCAATGGAAACCACGGTGGGAACTAAGGGAGGAGTGATGCATGCTGTCTTTCTCCATAGCCTGCTGTCAGGGTACAGGTACCACAGCTCAGAGGCATCCTCATACAGCTGCCTCATGTCTCAGAAGATATATCATTCAAAGTCCCTTTCCCTGGCAAAGACCAAGTTTAATCAGCTTCAGAAGATGCTTTGAGGATAATTAGTTGTTTAACCAGATCATTTCCAGAGTATTATTGAGCAGACCAGAGAACTTGAGGGGTGCTTTTAGTCTTTTAGCTTTTACTTGCTCACATGTTGTGCTAGTTAACTTTGCTGCTTAGTTCATATCTGTGTTAAGTGTATCTGGAGGTTGTATATAGATGTATCAAATAAAAGAACAAAGTAATAAAAGCAATCATCATATTGATTTTAACCATATTCCTACAATAAAAATGGAAGTTGAAACCCCATCTAAGATGGACACCTGAGATGATTCCATTGAGTAGGGAGAAAATACATTAGAATACCATAATAAGGAATTCTACTGAAGATACAAGATCTTTTTAATTGTTTTCATTAATTCATATAAAAAACCTCAAGGTTTGGAATTCAAATCAAAAGACAGTTGAAAGAAAATTTAGGTCTGCAGCAAGGTTTCCCCACATTACGACCCGTCTTCTTCCAAAAAACAGTGTAAAGGACTCAACCTGCAAAATCTGCCTCGTATGAACAACAGGGGCTGTCTGAAGCATTTTGCTCATTAGTATCCCAAGAGGGTAAGAAATTAATATTGTGGTAGCAATGCATACAGTACCTTTATAATGGCTTTATCTACTGATAAAATTCCATTTTTCACAGACAATCCTACAGTAATTATCACTCTTTCCAGCTACTAGAAGCCGGCACACACTTCCAGGGAGCACCTCCGTTTCAATAATCAGTTTCTGCCAGCAGCTGATCCCTCTCTGATGCTTTTCCAGCAGCCCTTTTACCTGTGCTGCCTTGACTGAAAATATTTTCACAGCCACAGAGCTAACACAGTATCACACATCTTTACAAACGTCAAGTCTTCCTCATATGGTAAAAAAGCAGAAATTGTAAAACAGCAGACCACACAGTGATAACCACTGATACAGAATCTACATGATAATAAAGTCCTATCAATAAGGTCATTCTTCATGAATGTTTAGTTAGAATTACAATGCCTTTATATGAAAAAATAGCAATCTATTCCATTTATCCTCATTTTATGTTGACAATATGTACAGTCATTCAAACCATGCAACATTTTTCTTTCTATTAAAAGTAAGCCACTGTTGTTTTCTGACTGATTACTCATGAGGGTAGTAAAAATCGTCTTTCTCATAGCTGTATGATACCCCAATATGGGTAGGTTTTAACAGTCCAAAGCAACATTTTCAAATATTAGCCTTTGTCGTACATTTGCCTTGTCTTGTCTTTTCATGCATCATTGTACACATATACACACAGATAAATACAAAGAGCAAGCTAAGGAAAACAAAACATTTTCTAGCCTAGCCACTGCTATCAACAGACACTCGAAAATGAGACAAATCATGATCCCTGTATACAAGAAAATTATTTGTTCAAGTAGGTCAGGGAAGACTTGGCCTAGGATGGTGTTTAACGTAAATGTAATGTAAACGACTTTGCAGTTTGCTATATTCCATCATTCACATGACTTGCATACAGTCTGTGGCATAAATAGCATGGAAAGTGAGCTTCTCTTGTGCTAAGTTTATTTATTTGTTTATTTATTTTTATTTAAGAGAGCAGAAACATAAATATGAGTACAAAGGAATCATCAATGGTTGTCACTCAGTGAGATGGCTTCTCCAGTTCTCCTTCATATGTGTCTCTGTAAGAAAGATAAAAGTTGCATGCCCTCTGTGTCTGCAATGGGAGAGCATGACAGGTGTTTTCTTCTTGTAATGGAAGTTCAACAGGAAGTATAGAGCTGCTGTATTCCTTACCCAAAACTCTGCATATCACTACAGAAGGACTGAGGATCAGAACGCAGAACGTCACTTGTGTTAAACTTCAGAGCTCAAGTCTAGTCCTGAGTGTTTTGACATTAATTTTGATATTATTTTCAACTACTTTCATCAGTGCATGATTCTACAGATTTGGCATCATGGGGGGAGGGGAATGAGTGTGGGTTGGTGAGATTTAGGCATGATAGCTAGTGTTTTGGCTAGTTATGTCTTAAATAAAATGTAAGCACATGACACACTGTATGAAAGTCCTATTTCCAGCATTACAAGCATTATAACATTAGAAATCACTCTACAACTCTAATTCCAGTTCATAGATGATTACAAGCACTTATTATGCTATAGAACTCTTAGCTGAGAATCCTACATGCTTATAACTAAGATTTTGAGAAGCCTGGAGTCTTGGCAGAGATATGAAACCACAGCATTCACTCTCAGGGCAAAGTTTTTCTTGTGTAAATCTTGCTTTCATGTTCAGTAGAAGTGTTCTTGTGGAGAAGGAAAAAAAAGCCATGGAAGCTGCTTGCTACATTAGGAGCTCATTTGTTTAATTGAGGAGTAGAGAGCATAACAGTATTTGTAACAGTGTCTGTAAGCATCAAATTAACCCAAATTATAAGATGACAACCAAGGGATGTTCCTTCTGGAGTGTAACATGTCAGTCTTAGAAAGATCAGTATGGATACCTCTATAAAAGATAAACCCTGCCCTACACAATGCATATTGCCACATTTCCCTTCATCTGAAGTAGAGACTCTTCAGCAATTTCCAACTATTTACTCCAAGCTGGGGAGGGTAATTTGAACCTTGAAGGAAAACTTCTCATTCCAACATGAAAGTTTGAATCGGTAATGTAGTCTCAAAGATGCAGTTCATATGACTTTGGCTCTAATTGCACACCAGTTTAAAATTTACTATACCTTTGCACTTCCTTTATGGTCATTACAGATAAGAAGTCCTAAATAACAGACAAGCATGCAGTCTTATTCATAGAGTAAGAGCAAGAAACTGAAAGCCAGAAGGCTAAGCTCTGATGTCCAAGTAAGTCTGCTGTCTGCTCTTACAGAATCTACGTTGTATAATGGTCTTACCCTTGAAGTTATGACTTATGAGTGCTCATCCAACTTTGTAATGTCTTTATGTCAGTAATGACATTAATTGTGAACAATTTAGAAGTGTGAGATTGTATTAATTTTCAATATCCTCTCTAGACTGGTGAGGACACCAGGTGAGGTACTTCCTGTCAGATGTCACTTGTGAGAAAGCATATAGGCACTCACCCACTGCTTCCTTTTGCAAAAGTGGTATCAGTTCAACCTTTCAGGGTTACAGAATAACCCCTGGGCACAGAATCACATCTGCTCTGTGGGGGTTTTTATTATTTCTTCCTGTAATTGCAAGGCTGTCAGAGAGCTTGTAGGCTTACAAAGGAAAACATGACAAGAAGTCACAAGTGACGTTTATTGTATCTGAATCTGATTCTCATGTGCATTAAGAGCTCTATATTTCTTCTCCAATGTCTCTAACCAGTGTGAAGAAGCTGGTATTTATTTTAAGTGTCTGCAATAAGATCATTGTAGATTAGTAAACAAACTAGTTCAAAGGAGCTTGTCCGATCTTTAGTGACACCATAGTTTGCTCACATGCTTGGCTTTTTCCATGTAAGTACAGTAAAATCAGTATTTCACAGTTCACATAGATTAAAAACCAGCCTAGAAAATCAGCCCCAAAAGCAATACACTGTTTCATACCTGAGCAGACTTTCTGAGAGACCAGGCAGTGAAGATCCTGTTTTCAAAAGATACTTATTTTTAGTTCAAATGAGTTCTGCATCCAGACAGCTCCAGTCATCATATTTGAAAGAGAAAAGCATTGGGAACAAGGAGCTCTGAAGCACCTTGGTAAAACTCCAAGGTCTATTTCCATCCCAAGGGCCAAACCTTTTAGTACTTATTCAGGCAAAACTCCCACATATTTTTCCTCTGTCATGTAGGATTTCACTTTCTCAAGTGAAAATATCTGTATTTCTTCAACATGCCATACAGAATGTATTCCTTTCTAGCAAAACTGTGAAAGCATGATCACAAATGCAAAGAAGATCCCTTACAGTAGATCTATGTTTGGGCAGTGGTGGATTGACATGTACAGGATAGATGTTCAATGCTTTTCCAAACAAAACATTTATCGAATGCATTTGCTGGGTACATAATGGCCTGAATGATCTCTTCTGCACATGGGCATTACCGGTCCAGAGTATATTTCAGTTCTGGGGTCAAGAGGTACAACATGGTCACATGCCAATGTTGCATGGGGCTGAGACAGGGATTATATAGTAGATTCCATAGAAAGGCAATGTAGGCACACAGGTCAGATGCAGCCTGCAACAAACTCTAGCAGGAACCTAGGCATAAAACTACATCCTCCAGCAAGATACCTGTAAGATAGTCTCAAGATTCTTCCAAGATTATGCAGTATTTCCCAAGATTACTGCATCTTCTGTGGTCAGCACTGGGGATAGTGGTTTTCTCAGGAGACAAACAAGCTATAGTACTTTCAAGCTCTGGGTTGAAACACAATTTACCCCCAATTTAGTAATATATTAACATTTTCATCCCTTCTCCTCGGCCACAATCAGTGATCAATGCATCCCACAGACTTGTACTTCTGCGCTTCCTCTGATGATCCTTGAAGTCAGGGAGCAAGACTCAAAACACAGGAATTAAATTTCTATCTAATACTAAAACCAGCCAATTCACTGGGACGAGACATGTGAGGCAGCTTAAACTCTACTTCTTCTGCCCCCATCCCCTCTTACTTCTGTGTTTTCCTGCAAGGGGCAGCCAGCCAAGCATCTGGTGTTTATATACCGATGAAAAAAAATGATGTGAGTTGTACATTCTACATTTTGGGTAAGGACATACTGCAGGGTAGGTCCCAATAGCTAGAGGAGGTTGAACCTGGCATAGCTACAGTAAAATGAGTACCACTGCTGAGGAAAGGAGGCGACACTTCTAGCATCTTCTAGCACCTGAGCCAAGAGAAGTTGGAGCTGTGGCTGACGCTTTTTCTCCTCAAGCTAAATAAGGTTTCATCTTCAAGCAGAAACCCCTCGGGAGTGCCCTCCTCAAATTAAAACCTCCCCAGACAAAAGTGTTACCGATGCACTGTATAAAAATATTGGGCATGGAAAGCTGCATGTTGCATGCCAATTATTTGAGCCTTCAACTTTTCAATTATCTCATGATGACTTTTTAAAATTATTTATTAACTGGAAAATATATGGATAACTGTTTGGACCCAATTTCACCAAAGAACTGCTGTAGTGCTAATAACCAAAGCATACTTTGTATTCAAGGAATGAGCTGTTTAAATAGGAGAGTAATTATGACATTAAAATGCCAAAGGGGAAAAAAAAGGTAAATTGAGTTTGTCACTCTGTAGCTCAACCCAAGGGTAAAGTGAGCTTCTGGCATGACACAAGTTTGTCTTGGAAAAATAGTGTCTTGTCTCAAATGCAATTGGGCATTGTGCGGTCCCTTGTTTTAGAAAAATATGTGCTGTGTTTGCACTGCGGTTGCTTGTCTTTTATTTTTTTTTTAACCATGGCAGGTTGATAAATGCAGATGCCTGCACCCTTCCAAGCATTATTAAGCATGTCACATTAATTGCGCTAAGTCATTTTCCTGTGCTCAGCAAGTTAGACTTCTACATATATCTTAGAAAAATAATGTAGGCATGTGATCAGAAAAACAGCTGTCAGTCAGGCTCCTCTTTTACAACCAAAACAACAGTTAGCCCAAACCTGCACAGCTATGTGATGTAAGGCAGTTTCAGCCATGCTGCGTGCTGCAGAACATACCAAGATTTCCTCCTGAAATCTTTGAGTAAACAAAAGGATTTCTCCTAAGCATCTTTCGCAACTACAGCAACTAGTCAAGACTTCTTTCTGAAATCAGACACCATGTCAGGAACCAGGGCCAGGCTGTGAATGTAAGAAAAGTGTGCGATACAGCAGAGCAGACAGCAGAAAGGCAGAAAACAAAGGACTGAAAATCCCTGCAACACCGTCATCCTCACAGCATAGAACCAGCAAGAATGCAAAACAGCCAAAAGCAAAACAAAAACAAACAAACAAACAAACAAAAAAACAAAACACATGTCCAGCTCATCTGTGGATGTGACCAAAGGAAGTACTGTGGAAACCTGTAGCAAAGCACAAACCCCTCACCCCATGGGAAGAACAGAAATGTCTATGCTCTGCTCCTTCAAGAAGATTGGCTTGCAGAAAGATGATACACTACATTTGGAGATGAAGGGGTGTTCATAAGCTGCTGCTTCTTTGACTGTGTTTCCTTCCAGAGGCCATTGTGCCTGGCAAACATTCAGGAGAAAAAAGACTTTCCTCTGATGAGCTTATCTCAGCAAAATGCAGCAGGAAATCTCACTCAGCTTGCAGGGAAGAACCAAAACAATCTCACTTGATCAAGATCAGCCTTCCAGGAATGAGAACCACTTTACAATAACATGACTGTCCACATCACACCTTAAGCACAGACCAGTTCATCTCTTCATGAGGAGAAAGGGGAGAAAAAGTGTGCTTTTCACGACACGGAAGCATGCATGGCCCTTCAGAAATGCTCACAGAAAAGTTCAATCCTTAGGTTAAAATGAAGAACCAGATATAAAGTAGCTCAGATTCTGGAACGAAATATTGAAAGCCACTCTTGATTGTATGTTCATGGATCATGCATCACCTTTTCTTTCTTCCAGAGGAGGGGTTTAAGTTAATTGGAAGCATACCTGACAAAAGGCAATGTTGAATTCAGTCGACGAATGAAATAAACTTTTCTGAGTACTGCTTACATTTTGCTTCTGTACTTTTCAAACTAATATTTCTGTCTTGTGAATAAGAAATGCAGTAATTTGGTAGAATTAAAACATTCTCTTTACTATTCCTACACACCAAACCGATGACAAAAGCTAAGGGTTTCATACACTAAAAATTAACACTAGCAAAACCCCCCATCCATATAAAAACATATGGGAGGTGGGGGGAATCATATCTGAGCCATCTCCAGAGGACTTTGAAAAGTGAAATGCGTATGTCCTTACTTCCACCTGCCTCCCTTATACCTGACTCCATTAAGAATTTTCCCACAGCTTTCAGCACAAGGAGGACCATGTTCACCATACACAGCAAAGGGTAGAGTGGCTAGAAGATGCTGGACAGGTTTTAAGATTTGGGGAGCATAATATTAACCACTAAACTACTTATCTCCTCACCATCATAACAGGAGCAAGAAGAAGAAAGGCTCACCTCAGTTGTGACCTGCCTTCTACATCCAGGGCTTGAGGTCAAAGCATCTCACTTGCCTGCCAAGGCCTGGCTGTGCAGTCTCCACCACACTGGTTTTGCTTCACTGCCCTCTTAAGCTAAGGATTACACTGTATTAAGCCAAATGATTTGCAGTGCACTACAGACAGCCCTCAAAGAGCTCAAGTCTCTCCATTTGCATTGAAAAGAAGATCTGAGTCGAGAACGTTGCTCCCACCTTCAAATGTCTACCAGGGCAAGAGATCAAAAGATGAGAGAACAGACCACCACAGTCCATCATAATCACCCAGTCACTACAGGGATTTTTTTATCTCCCAGTTGCCCAGACTAAGCACTAACTCAGAACTTTGGTATTTCATTATATTGATGATGATCTTTTCCCCTCACTTATCTTTTTATCTGCAAAGGGAGGCATAAAGTATTCAGCTATCAGCAAGCTGAAGCATTTGGCTTGGCTCCCAAAGGCTCATAGCACTTCAGTGTACTCTTTCTGTCTAACAGGATTAACTCAGGTAGATTGTTCACTAAAAAGCATGCTACCATCTAAGGGGTTACCCTTACAGAGCTTCAAAATCTAATTTTCACTCACATAATTATTTGAAATCATCACCAAAAAGATGAATTATCAGCTAATTTGTATTGGGGGTTTCATGTGAAATGAGAGCAGGACACACACATCGTTCTGTGTGTGTGTTTACAACGACATCCCCAGAGGAAATTGTTTTCTACAAAGTTCTGAAGTGAGACATTAAAATCTACTGAAATTAATATGCAGCAGACTTGGTTCACAATGGCATTTCTCCAGCATCACAAGTAAATGGTGAACGAGGCTTGGGATTCTATTTTTAATATCCTTTTCCTCCCGCTGGAAACTGCAGCCTATTCCATATAACTTGTGTATGAGACAAGTTGGTTTTGTTCTGTTTCAGCATTTAGAAGAGAAAGACAATAGTTTCCAAATGTTCAGATGCTAAGATTAGATTTTCTGCAGGGCTTCTACTGAGTGACCAGGTTATTAGCTCTAATTCTTAATTTTTTACTTTTACTGAGCATTACTTCAGTCATGCAATTGAAGCATCTCACTGGAGCCTGCTCTGTGGAGGGGATCGCTGCATAACACCGGCTAACCACTTGTTCTCCTCAGCTGCAGTCCACACCCAGGCCCTTGAGCAGCAGCAGGGATAAAGGAGGAAGCAGGGAGGGAGTGGTGGCTTTTCCACTGGGAATTCCAATCAGATTTCTCCAAATTCAGAGTCTGCTCAGCTGGGCAGATCCAGTTGCTTTAGAGCAGCTGGTTATACCAGTGTACAGTAGCTGAAAGCGCTCAAGGCAGCAAAAGCATTTCTGTACCCTAATATCCCAGCATTTGTGAATACATAACATACTTAAATGAGGCAGGAAAGTACAATTATCCCCTTTGTAACAGAAACAATTTCGGCACACCAGTGAACACCATTTATCTGTGGTTAGTCAAGCTACTTCAGAGTAAGAAAAAGTTATAGCACATGCTATAAAACCTGAAAGGAATTTAGTACTTCCCCCAAAATAACAATCTATCCCTAGCAGAATCAAAGTGAAATTCACATGTAGCTTGGTCACTCGTGTAACACTGCTATGTTGCAATTTGGTCTGGATATATTACTTACCATTCTTCTCATCTCTACAGCCAACACGATTTGTGCCACACCTCCTAAAACAGAAGGAAGGCTGAGTCTTTTCATACCTGTGTCCTATTCAGAGAAGACTCCTTCCCATACATCTGCATTCAGCCAATGCAACAAACCCCAGCATCCACATCAGCTTGATCCACACTGCACATTTCCTCTACCTGCTGTAATCTGCCTCTTCCTAACAATTGCATTGGTTTCTTCAGATGAAAACCTGTAACATCTCTAAGCAATATTATCTAAGAGCAGTGACGGACCATAAGCTGTCCATTGCTAACCAGGAACAAGATCCCAGGATTGCAATCAGTAGTTCCATGGAAAATAAAAATGCACTTGATACTCTGCAGGGGACAAAAACGCCAACTCCAAACCAAATGTCAGCTACTATTTGGTAAGAAAAAGGGATTTAAAAAAAAACAGTCATCATAGAAATCCACAGTATTCCTATCTTCAGAAACTCTGGTCCTCCCGGCTATAAAGGTGGGAGAAGATGAACAAATTTCCCAATAAAAGTTTTAGAGACAACTTCCACGCAATGACTGACCGGGATATATTCCTCAAAGGGGTTTAGAAGCATCATCTAAGCATGCAAGGGTAAAATTCTGAAGACCAAAGCTAGGCCACAGCTGAAATCCATGAGGGATGTGAAAAATAATAAGAGCATGTGTAGTTACATCAGCAGCAAAAGGAGGACTAATGAAATAGTGGTGTTGGTGCTTAATGGAGCAGAGCACCTCGTGGCAAAGGACATGGAAAAGACCATGGGAGGTGGGAGGTTCCCAAGTGCTGGAGGCAAGGAGGATCTGGGGTATGGGGATCAAGGAAGACACGGCTCATCATCTTAACATAAAGTGATTTCCAGAATCAGTAAGAGCAAGAAGATGACTGGGAACAGCCAGCACGGATTTACCAAAAGCAAATTATGCCTGACCAGCCTGAGCACCTCTGTGATGAGAAGACTGGCTCTGCAGGCAAGAGGAGAGTAGATGTTGCTTACTTGGACTTTACCATGCTTCCCCATAGCATTCTTATAGGCTAGGAGGAAACAATGACTGAACATGTGGGCTCTGTAACAGATCAAGGGAAAGGCAGCAAATGAATGCATCTTCCAGATCGAGTTTTCTCAATATTACTACTCCTAAGGTAACAAGAAAGCTCATGACACAATAAACTTTGTCCTGAATTTGAAATTTTAATACACAAAAGCTGGCAGGTTTTGCTACTATGTGGGAGAGCATCCAGATGCAGAATTCTGTGCTTATTCCAGTGATTATTTTTAGATGAATAACAATGTCCACCTTAGCATAGCAATATACCCTGCTTTCAGACCACGCTGTGAGGTCCTCTTGCACTTCAGTCTTACTATTCCAATTATACCTTTACCCACCATATTCCTTGTGAGTATCAGGACTGATCTGTAACAGTGTAGTTTAAGTCCACCAGACTTACCATCTATTGCCCTGTAGCATACAGCTTAGGTCTTCCAAAACTGTGTTAAAAACTATAATGTATCCATGCCTTCTTAAAGATCTTAAACACATTTCCTGGCCCAAAACAAATACTTCACTTCAGTATTATACGTTGAGAATTTATGTTTATGGTTTTAACAGTTTATTCTAATATTTAAGAACTTCTCATGCTTCTACAATTATTTATTTATTTATAATAAAAAATATACTACCTGCAAGTATAGAATCATTTCTATTAATTCCCTTCATTAACAGATAATATAAAAAAGATTCAGATCTGTTTTCCTTTTACTTTCTACTTGCTCCTTCCTCTCCTATGCTTGCAGCTGCACAAATTCAATGCCTTAAAAATCAACATCCCAAAAAGTCAAATTTTGCATGCATTGCTCAATTTTGAAATTACCTGATCAACGTGCTTTCAACACTGACCTGCCAAAGCACAAATTTTACCTGTGCTTTTAAAATCCCTCAGAAAGCAAACTTGCAATGCATCGGCCTTAGTGTAGGTAGGGGGAGGAAAGAAATGACACATGAGTTAATGGAAAAACTGTTTTCAAGGGCAGGTGAAAGAGCCAGGCTTTGGGCACGGCTGCTCAGGGTCAGGGTTTCTTGTTCACCTTTAGTCCTCATGCCCAGTCCTCACTGCTCCACAACCCTTCCAGCCCCACCAGTCAGTTCTACCCTCTGTGCCCCCAGTGGTTTTGGGTTTGAGTAGCATGGGCCTCTTGCTCTGCCTGTCCTCATCCTCTCCTCCATCACCTGCACAGGGGACTGACACAGCCAGGACGGCCATGCTGCATGCTGCCTGTCCTCGTGTGTCTTGGCCAGAAACAGCAAGAGCAGATTATGGCCCCAGCGTGGGCTCCCCTCCAGAGGTCATTGTCCATTCCCCTTCTTGCACGCCCTCCCGCCAGCCAACCCTGGCACCCAGCCCAGATTAAACTTGATACACCCTGGGCGGGCTGCCATGGGGCCACGGACAGGTCTGACGCCGCAGCAGGCCTTGATGGTGGCCGCGCTCTCCTTGCTGAGGGCTCAGAGGTGGCAGCAGTTTCTCTCCTTGCCTGCAACAGCTGTGTCCCCTTGCTGTGCCACTGCTTACCTCTATGTCTGCACACTGTCCTGCCTGCAGCCCTGCTGCGAGCAGGGCATGTGTGCGTGAAAGCATGCATGTGTGTGGGTGCACACGGGTGTGCCTGCGCACCTCTGGTGTATTAGCATGCATGCATCTCTGTAGCATATGCACGTGCATGCATATAAGCATGCATGCATACGTCCCTTAGTGTGTATGTGGATATAGACTCACAGAAGCATAGAACGATTTGGGTTGGAAGGGACCTTAAAGACCATCTAGTTCCAAGCCCCTGCCACAGGAAAGGACACCTCACACTAGACCAGGCGGCTCAAAGCCCCATTCAGCCTGGCCTTGAACACTGCCAAGGATGGAGCAGCCGCAGCTTCTCTGGACAACCTGTGCAAGTGCCTCACCACCCTCACAGTAACGAACTTCTTCCGTATACCTAACCTGAACTTCCCATTTTGGTCTGAATCCATTACCCCTTGTCCTATCATACGTATTCTATATATATCCTGTATGTACATGCATGTGCCTGTCAATCCCCCCACACAGGTATGTATGTATATATACGTATATATATGTATGTGTGTGCATATATATAGGTGTGTATATATGCATATCCACACACATATATAGACGTGCGTGAGTGTGCGTGCAACACTGCTGGACAAGCTCCTACCACCGCCGGCCCCACGCTAACTCTCGCACTCCTCCCGCCCCCGCCCGGCAATCCGCCCCAGGCCTTGCGCACCCCGCATGCGCCACCCCGAACTCCGCCCCGCCCTTCGCGTCACCACCCCCGCGCTCTGCGCTGACCGCCGCTTCATACGGAGGGAGCCCCGCCCCTCGAGCCCTTCGCCCCCTTGCCCTCTTCCAACATGGCGGCTGCCGCCTCATGCACGCAAGCACACAGGCACCGCCCCAGCTCCCTTCTGCCGGGAGCCGCGAGTGAAAAAGACAGGAAGAAACCGGCCCGGGATCTCTATGGTTTCTTGGGGTGGGTAGCGTGGAGCAGCCGCCTTGTCCGCCCGCCCCTGCCCGCGTTGCACGCCGGGACGCAGCGGGTCCTCCTTCCCGCCCCCCCCCTCCCCCCCAACCCCCGCCCGCCCTCCGAGCTTGCGCCGCGCCGATATCCGCGTTGCTCCCAAGATGGTGGCGTGGGGCTCGCGCTGAGAGTGAGCGAGTCCGCGACAGGAGGCGCAGCCGCGGGCCTGGCCCGCCCTCCCGCCCTCGGCAGGTCTCTCCTTCGCCCATTCCCGCCAGGCCGCGTCCCCGTCTTCTCCGCACAGGGGCCCCGACGGTTCCTCCGGCGGCAGCAGCAGCAGCGGCGGCGGCGGCTCCTCGCCTGCGGCCCGGCCCCGAGCGCAGCGCGGCCCCCGCATGAGCCCGGGCGGCGGTGGCGGCGGGAGTGACCGGGGGCAGAAGGCCGCGGCGCCCAGGTCGGTAGGCGCTGCGCAGCGCCCGGCCCGGGAGAGGGCTGGGACGGGGGATGGCGCCCGGCTCACGCCGGCCCTGAGGGGGAGGGAGCCGGGAAGCGGCCCTGCCCGTTTCTCTCCGCTTGGGAGATCCACTGCCGGGGGTGGGGACGGCAGGCGGGAGGCGTCGGCGGCAGGGGTGCGTGGCCCCGGTGGTCATCCTCCTCCCTATGAGGCACATGGGTGCGGGGCCGCCCCGTCCCTCCCCAGAAGCGGGAAGGCCGGGCGGGTGGGTGGCTCTGGGTTGCAGCCCGCCCCCAGGGGGAACTGGGCTTGCTGGACGACCTTGGGTGAACCTAGCCTGTTTCTGCCTCAGTTTCCCTGTTCCACGGGGCGTCTGGGTGCTCTTGGCATGGGCAGCCGGGGAGGTGCGGGTGTGTGAAGTACTGAGAGGGTGCGTAACTAGTGTGCAGGGCCTGCTTAACAAAGTACGTGTGTTCACTTGCTCCTGTTACCTGTCGGATCTTCTAACCTGTGAACAAACTGCTTTGCTAGTAAACGGGATCTGTCACTTACTGCTGCAGGACTTTCGGGGTTCTGTTTTTAAGTGTAGTGGCAATATTTCTTCTAAAGAAGCTCTGTGGGGCATTACAGTTCATAGCTGATATGTATATCTGGTGTCTTAAGATGAGGTGATGTGGTCATTCAGAAGTTAGTACTGCTGAGGGAACAAAGCATGGTCCACAACTCTCCTTTAAGTGGCAAGAACCTGTAATCTATAGGCTTTTGGTTATAATATTTTTTTTTTTCCTTCCCCTGTAGTTAATGGAAATGCTTTTTTTTTTTTTTTTCCTTTTTTTTTTTTTTTTTTTTTTTTTTTTTTTTTTTTTATTTTTTTCTTTTT
>NDXB01013673.1:144778-158361 GCA_002631895.1 Agapornis roseicollis
AAAAAAAAACCCAAAAAACAAACAAGAAAGAAACCACCAAAAAAAGGGTGGGGGGAGGGGGGAGACAAGACCTTGCCAGAATCTTCCAGAAGAAGGCAATGGATATTTATAATGAGCTAGATGAATGGAATTGTAAAACTATTGCATTACTGTGGAGGAGAGATTAGGAACATTGTATGTACGGGCTTTCTGCTTTTGTATTTTCCCTAACATAGTAAATATTTTCTATTGTGGTTTTTATGGGAAGTCATGATTTAGTTCTAGGTAGTCCTGTGAGAACATGGGCTGGACTGTTAACTTTATGGGTCTCTTCCAACTGTCCTTACTCTGTGATTCTATGTTTCCTTTAGCTGCAATTTGTGACTGATTGAGTGTATCATTTTGCCGTTGTATTGAACTTGTACCAAGCACAGTGTGAAAACTGGAGTGTAATGGTTTTTTTTTTTTTTTTTTTTTTTTTTTTTTTTTTTTTTTTTTTTTTTTTTTTTTTTTTTTTTTTTTTTTTGTATTGTAGGTACATGAACTGTAGAAGCCCATTTTAAAATCTGAAAGAACAAGTTTTTGCAGCTCTGGAAAGATATGGTATGTTTATGTTTTCACTTATAGGGCATGTATGCTAATAATTATAATATGAAATAATTATCTTTTGTTCCCTGATTGGAAAAAATGAAAAGTTGCAAATAAAGTCAGGAAGAAAAATGCATTCATTTTTCCTGTAACTTTTTAGTGGTGACGTTTACTAGTTAGGCATAATGCTCTAGAAAACTGACTCAATTGAAATATTTTTTTTAATTTTTTTTTTTTTTTTTTTGGAGAATACTGAAGATTTGGTTTTGGTTTGTTTGAGTTTTTTACTTCCTGTTAAGTGAGACTTTTACAGGTTTTAGGAATGGCTTGAAAAATAAGTTTGTAACTACTAGAAAACTTAAGTAAACATCAGTGTAAGTTAAATTTACAAATTGGAATGCTAGGAAACAACATTGCCCAGAGAAGCTGTGGCTGCCCCATCCCCGGCAGTGTTCAAGACCAGGTTGGATAGGGCTTTGAGCAACCTGGTCTAGTGGAAGGAGTCCCTGCCCATGGCAGCAGGGTTGGAACTAAATGAACTTTAAGGTCCCTTCCAACCCAAACTATTCTATGATTCTATGAAATACAGAAATGGAGCCTTCATTAGTAGTGCTAACATGAGCTCATAGCATACGGCATTTTTGTGTCTAGGCTCTTGAATGTCCAGTCAGCTTAAAAAATACATACATGTATTACAGCAAGGTTGGAATCTTAACTTGTAGTTATTTTAATTTTCATTTTCTAACTTTATTCTGGTGTAGTCCTGTGGAGATACCTGGTAGTACAGAATGACTGCGCCACCCTAGGGCTTCAAGTTCTATAGTTCTGCAGCTTGGTACTTAGAGAGAATTTTGGGAGTTTCTTGCGTTGCTGCATTCAGAAAAACAATTATTGTGATTTTGTGGGTTTTTTTTTTTCTACCATACTAAATAAGTCTAGTAATATACAAAAAAGCTCTGTGTGAATATATGTAGTATATAAAATTAACTGCTTCTAAGCTACATCCATACTGTTTTTAATCACTTAAAACGTGGAAGGAAATCATGAACTGCTGATGAGAGTTCTACACACCATGGGCATATGTCTAGGGTGTTTTTGTTTTTGAAGATATATAACATAGGAAAATACTTAAAGTTTTGGAATCTCAACCTTGCAGAAGGATAGTTTGGTGTCTGTGTTTTAAGCTTTGTTTCATAGAAAGCTATAGACAGGATTAATTCTAAGCTATAACTTTAAATATAGTATGTGCTAATTAAAGATTGTAACTGACTTAAAAAGCTATAACATTACGTTATTACAGTCCAGATGTTCCTGAGAGAATTGTATAAATTGGTCCTTTACTATAGCAGGCATCTGGTAGGTAGTGTACATTCATTTTTGCACCCACAGCACCGCTGGGACCACCCACCTGCTTCTTGCTGTCCATTTCAATACCAGTTGTGTGTATGATGACTCTTCTTCAAACCTAAACCGTTATTTCTTTCTTGCCATTTTTGATACTGGCCACTGTTTTCTGGATGTTTAACTGCTTGCCACTGTATGTATGCATAGCCTGTGTACTGGTATGCACTTCATAAATTGATAAAGAATTCCCCTCTAATCCCCCACAACTTGAGTAATGAATGCTAATGGAACATCAGAAGACCTGTATGTTATGCTACAGAATTGCATGATTGCTTGGTCTTAATATAAATTATATATGAACAAACATGCTGATGATACTGAAAAACTTGGTGAACAGAAATGTATTTTACATGGAAGGCTACATGAAGGATGGGTAGCAAAAGAAAGCAAAATAATGAAGTATAAACAAAAGCACAGATGGAATAGAAATTTAAATATTAAAACTGAAGTGATAGTGTAAAACTTACCTGTTTGGAAAATAATTTGATACCTAGGCAGTAAAAGGAGAGCTACTAGAAGAAGTTTAAACAGATGATTGGATTTCACCTCCTGATGTAGGAGGGGCTTTCTAATCATAACTGTATATCATTTTGGAGGGAGCCAGAAATAGCAGGCATAATTGAGTTAGAAAAAAATGGTTCTGTTGCAAAACCAAGGAGTGTGTGTAGCGGGGAAAAAAAAGCCAGCTGTGGTCTAAGTGAAAAATGCAGAAACTAAAGATTATTTCAGGTCTTTCCTTCTCTTACAAAGGTGAATAAAGTACATCTCTGATCTTATTGAAATACCAAACCAAAAACAAATGTTGAAAGGAGTGGTTTTAGAAGGTGTGGTTTTAGAAAATAACTCGTGGGCCTTTAGCTTGGCATAAGGGGAGGAAATGGGGGCAAACACTAGACTTTTTCCTGTTACTGTGTGATTTCTGGACTGTTGACATACAGGCAAAGTAAGTATACCATTATTACAAGATTAAGCTTTTATGTAAATTTATAGTTGATCTCTGTATATTGGGATGCACCAAATTCTACATTTATTAAACTCAGTAACTTGTGTTTTTACTGAAGTGTAAATTCATGAATGGTGCCAGCTTTAATTTGAAGATAGTAGCAAATTCAGATCCCTACTCCAAATAAGTTATTTTAGTGTTAATTGTGCTTGCTGTCCTGCATGTTTCTCTTCCTACTCTAATTTGAATTTGTCAGCCTTTAGTTTCTAGTCATATGGGGGTTTTATATGCTTGCTTTTAATTGGAAGCTCTTCTTTATGTATTCTTTATGTGCAGTGAGAGGACTTAGTTACTTCCAGTATCCATATTGATTAGCATGATTAACTTTGAACTTTTTCTATTATCTAATCACAAGGCATTTTTTCCGATATTCATGCTGTCTTTGTGACTTTTTTCTGCTGCTTCTAGAACACTGCTGAAGAATATTGAATCATTGCAGAACCGGGCGCAAGTTTTGAACATGTCTGAAGTACTTTATGTAGATGAACAGGCACTTTTCCAAGAGCCCTTCATATCAGTTGTTCTAGCTGTAATACTGAGAGCACATATGTGTTTGCACATCAGTTATGACTGTTTTAATCACTGTAGGTTGGCATTTTCCAGGATAGAAACCAATTCTTTTGGTCTTCTAACTGTATGACTTTGTATTTGCTAGATGAATGGTTTGGCTTACTAGGCAGTGGGCCAAAAAAAAAAAAGTACAGATGCATTACTACTGGTTTTCTGCAGCTCCATGAGGATTTCTGTTACCAGGTTTTCTTAGTGGATGTTTAGGATCATTCAACCTCCTTTTAGTTGTATGAAGAAAACTTCTGGAATCTTATGTCCATTCATGTATTCTCTGCTGGAAGCAGCATGCAGGCAATGAAAATAATTTCTTGGTAAGGTCGAAAACATCAATTAAGTCTCAAACATGATTATTACTTCTTTTGTTTTTCTCTGTCCCCTGCAAGTAGCAGTTAAGATGGAATTCAGGGATTTGGTGACTCTTCTACAATATCCTCCAGGATACTTAAAACAATCTCAAGTTATAAAAGACCAACTTTTCTGTTAATTGTCTTTTTTGAAGTAGTAGCCTGGCAGGGGAAGTTCTGAGGGTACATTTTACTGCATAGATGATAACTGTTCATTTCATCATGGTACTCAAAATCAAGAAGTGTATCAAAATCATTCTTGTAGGATTCAGAGTGATTCTTCAGAAAACATACAAAAGCTGTCTTTAGTGTTATCTTCATGAGACGGATGATTATTTTTAATTAAGCAACTCCAATTCTGGCACTGTAAGTTCAGGAAGGTCATGGTAGTTCTTTGTACAGGTAAATCACCCCTGTTTTCATGAGATCACCTATTAAAAAGAGAATCTTAAAAAGAAGAAAAATTGGTTCAAAGATTACTCGGGTGGATACTTAAAATTCCTTTGTAAAAGAAACTTAAATTCTTACAAATGCCACCTCCAGGGTACCTATTCTTCAGTGAGGTCACTAAAAAGTTATAGTTTAAATGAGAAAAGTGCTCCTTCTTTCCGGGATCTTCCTAGACCTCAGAAGCTGTCAGCTGTGCTTTTACAGAAAATGAACATCAAATAACACAGAGAAAGTAATGGGTATAGAAAATCCATGTAAGAGATAACTTCAGTGATTTGTACCTGGAAGTTTTTTTGGCTTTATTTTTGATTGCAGGCAAGTAGGTGCTTACATTTTCCATGGTGTGGCTTTAAGTTCTGTATGTTGGAGTTGGAGACCTCTTCCTGGCTCCTGTTTGTGATCCTAGACTTTTGAGATTAAGTGGAACATGCAAAGTGAAGATCTCATCAGGCTATGCAGAAAAGTTGCTTTTAGCCCCTTCTAGTGCTTCTGAACTTGTTCCTGACTTCTTGCTCTTTCACTCTTTTTGAGTTCATAGAAGCATTCTTTTCTGTAAATCTGCACCTTTCCCCGCTTGGAGAAATGTGTCCGAGTTGTCTCAGACTACTGCATAAACATTATTTATCCTGTTGCATCTTGATGAGGGCTATTCTGGAGAGCCACATAAGGTTCTTCCGATATGTGGTTTGAGGGCATGGATCTTGTGTATTGCCTTGCTAATTATAATAGGGGTTGTTGCAGTCCTGGCTGAATCTACTTCTTGTAAACAGTCACTAAGCAGATACAGATGTGTCTCTACTGGAGCCTGCCGAGTCCCAAAGAGCCAAGCAACATTCTCGGGTTTCTTGGACATACTCCACAGGCACAAATTTAGATAAGTTCAGCTGCTCAGTGTGTTAGTGAAAACCTAAACTGTAAGACATGCTAATCATAATTATAAAAATCTGTTTGAGTAGTAAGAATAAATATCTGCTCTGGGGCTGCTGTCCCTACCTTAGAAAAGGTAAGTTACATCCAGAGTGTGTTTTGTAAGGGAATTCCTGTGACAGAAAAGTAGTTGGTTTAGATCAGTTTCCTGTTCTTCATATTGTCAGTTTCCAGGATGCTAGTATTCTCATCAGTGTGGTTTCCTTTTCCTGATCAAATAGTGTCCTTTAACGCTGTTACTTTGTTGTGGGTGTGGGTTGTTGTTGTTGTTGTTGTTTTTATTTCTTATTTTCTTTTGCCTTGTTTGGATCAACCATCAAAATAAGGGATCTTATGATGGCAGTCTCCTTTCCCACCCACCTTGTGTTTCAACATGCTGGTCTCTGCCAGGAGACACTGCTCTGCTGATGCATGGATGAGTAAGGTTTTAGAAAAATTCTTTCATCTAGGAAATCCTTGCATATCATATTCTGTCCCAAGGAGTGGCAGCAAGGATAGGTGGGGAAGGTAGGACAAGAGAGACATAGAAGGGAAAATGATTCATTAAGATTTCTAGCGTCTGGATTGTTGAAAAGTAGCATGAGATTCATGAGCCCCATACAGTAAATCTAGTTTTAAGGTATCTTGTTACAGATTAGGAATGCTATAACTACCCGTTTCAAAGTTAATTCAATCTATAGACACAAATTTCACTACAAAACATAGATGAATTAACTTCACCTTGTTGAGATTTATGCCAGTTTGGATGCTGCCTCTCTTCACAGAGCTGCTATAGGTATTATGTTCAGTGGTATGTTAAATCTGACTAGCAGAGTTGAAGCTGTGTCAGGCCTGGGCACAAACTTGTCTTGGCCATGATTGGTAGAGGTGCCACCTCAGTGCACATTCTTTAGCATTCCAAAATCTGATGGTTTTTGAATCCAGCACCAACACTTAATGTGTTCCTTCACTGTTAACAATCATGTTCATGGCTTCTATAATACGAAACCTCAGGAAAACCTTGTTTTAAGGTTGCCGTCAGCCTGTTATTTTAATATGCTTCCACTTGAGTGGAAAGCTACTGTAACTAGCTTTTTGCCCATGGTCTGGGTGGTACAGAACACAAATCCAGGTATGGAGTGATTGATTTGGAACATTAGTTGATACTGGCAGCAGTTGGACAGAATGCAGGTTTTCTAACACATGAGGAAATTAGAGATTACACCACTGTCCTCTTTGACCAGCATACTGAAAGTTATATAGGCAAAGATCTAGAAGAAGTGTTAATTTGTGCATGCATTTTTACGGAGTAATTTCACATCAGTTCAGAAAGCAGCAAGAATTTAGATTTAACTTTAGAAAGAAGCACTGCCTTGGAATAGGTGTCTGTTTATTTAAAGCAAAGGCTTCCCTGAAAGTAGGCACTCTCAGGTCTTAAATAATCCAAATGCCATAAGAAGTGTTTTAAGGTATCTTAGTTTTGCATTAGCATCTTGATTTTTGCTTTTCTGTCCAGCTGATGGTCAGTGAACATTAATTTGAAAATCTTTACCCTGTTTGTCATTTAATGTTGACAGATGAGGAGCCTTTCGAACTGACTATTAATGGTTGCACTGTGTTCCTGGCATTGACTCAGTTAAACTTTGGCAATTTATACCTGTAAAATATAAATACTAGAGAACCTCTGCTTTATTTCAGAGGGTTTTGGTAACCTGCTTCCTTTTTACTTATGTCAACTGCACTTGTGTTTAGATGAGAAGACACAATTATAACTGATGTTAAAAAAATTAAATGACATTTTTCCTATCTTGAGGAATGTACCCAGTAAAGTTAATAGGCATCATTCTGAAACTAATACATTTGTTCTGTTATGGGGTTTGTAGCAAAATAGCAAAAGTCAGCATCTTTTTCTGCCAAATTTTTTGAAAATCATGGGCCTTTTTTACTGATAAGTAATTCCATATCACTGATAAGTCAACAGATGATGAATTAACATTGAGAATGCTTGATTGCTTATCGAACCTCAGTCCAACCTGTTACAAGAGTCTTTAATAAAGACTTCAGCACAAAAGCTTTCTTTACTGGAACATTTAAAGCTGTCTGATGTGCTCCCTTAATACTTGTACCAGATCATTGTGACTTCGGAGAGCTACGGGTGTGCTCTGAGTAGCTGGCTAGCCTTTGTACATCTTGCTTCTGTGTGAGGCTTCTTCATGGTGATCTTCAGATGCAGGGAGTTTTATCTGGGACTGAGCCACAGGAATAAACTTCTCTGATGCTGTACGGAGGGCTGCCTTCATAGCTACTGGTGTTTAGAAAAAGATAACTTTTTACTTACTAAACACAGTAATAACATTTCAGTTTTACTCAAAACTTTATATTAACAGAAAATGAATAATGCTTTGTGGTCTGACTCTCCATCAGAGGCCTTTTTTGCTTTACAGGATTTGTCCAGTGCACTTAGGAGCTTGGGTGGGAGAGAGAAGGGGTTGAATTGAGTGTTGAGGGTTATATTTGGAAATATTTTTTCAGTTAACTTTAGTTTAGAGTAGATAATAGCAGTAGGTAAGAGACTAACTGGTTCCTTTTCAGCCATGGAAGTAATCAGCTGGGGTGGTCCCAGGGCGCTCTGGGCACGAGTATTGCTGGGTGATCATTGGCTGCCACCTGCGTGACAAAATAAGGACCAACCCTTCAATTTGTACCGTGGAGCCAGATCACAGGAAACAGTTGACAGGTAAAATACCCTTTTGAAAATTTAAGGGAGAGAAGAGTAGATGCAGCTTAAATGGAGCAAGGAACCTAAAATATTGTCCACAGATAGTAAGGTTGCTCCTCTGAAACTTTTAAATAGCTTTAGCCTACTTTATTTTGGGGAGAGGCACACAGCAAAATGCAAGTTACTTGCTGCTCCCCTGGGAACACAAAGCCTCATTAGGAACCAGTATCAACTGAGTTGTGGCAGAGAAACAAGTAACGGAATGTTGTTATTGTAGTTAGAAATTACAGTTCATATTTATGCATATTCTTCCAAATTTTTGAATGCTTGTTGTCCTGATGTTGGGTGCTTTCCACTTGTCCAAAAGATGGATTTTAGTTTTTTCAGAGAGGCTAAAAATAAGTTGATGAATTTTCAAGTTCACCAGTTGAGTGTACTGTAATGAGTTACTCCAGAAGTCTTAAAATGCCATTCAGAAATTAACTTTTTTTTTGTGCAGTAGGTCTTAATCTTGCAGTTAAAAACAGTGCTTAACATGAGTATTTTTTAATCTATTTTATGATTTTTATTTAGCAGACTGGCTGAAAATAATTTGTAAGGACTTATAACTAAATTATTTTTAATTGTTTAGAGTTGTTGAGCTTATGCTTAGCCCAGCGTGATACAGGACTGGTGTGACAACTCGTTTTTAATCAGTGAATCAATTGTGATCACCCTGATGTCACCGAATGGCCACAGCTTGTAAAAGGTAAGTATCAAGTGTACTGTGTTGTTTCTCAGGATCAGTATGTTTCAGTTTAATATTTTTTTTTAAAGCATTTAATCTGTAAGGCTTGAAGTTCATTTTATAAATAGTACTAAGGTGTATTGTTTGTTTAAGATAAGCCAGCTGTCAAAGTTGACTTGTACTCTTGCTTAGAGTAATTTCAAAGCTCGTTTAGCTTGTTTCTCCCTGCTTTCTACAATAGGAGCACTGCGGTGCTCTGTGATAGTCCTCTTAGGACCAGTGTTATCACTTCTGTCTCTGGTGTTTTATACTGTCACACTGAAATTCTGTGTAAATTTTTTAGCATTCTTATTCAAGGAGTGGATTGCAGAATGGAGAAGTTGCTCCCTGTGTTATTGGAAGTGAGCCACCATTTCAATTTGCTAGCTCATACTGCAGTATTCAGATTAGTTAGTGTCTTGTGATCCGTATCTAAGATCTAATTCAAAGCTGAAATTTGTAAGAGCATTTACTCTGTGATTTTCTCTGAACAGAACTCTTGTTCTTGTTCAAGAACATCTTGCCATACTGTGTAGTTCTTTCTTCATACTGTTGCTTACTCAGAGGAATAACAAGGTATCTTGTTTGTAAACAATTGGGTATTGCAGAATAAATAGCTTATCAACAAACATTGCATTTCCTGTAATTAGATTGATGTTGCACATTGTTTTAATGAGTACTGAAACTTCATTTTATTTGGTACTTACATCACCATTTGAAACCTTTTAAAATCCGGTTAGTAATTGCATTAATACTTCTACAAATCATAGTTATGCTAGGTCTGTTCATGCTATAGAAAGCAATTAGCTGAAGGAGTTTGATCCGTGTTTTCTGTAGAACCATTTACCTTAAAGGACCAAACCTTTTTTTGACTCAGCTATGTTTATTTTTTCTGAACTTTCCTGAAAATGTGTCTTACATTATTTGTCTTGCAGAAGAATTGGTTTTGGTTGGTTTTTTTTTAGCATAATAGCATGTACTGACTGTGCTATCTGTTCAAAGCCCAGATAAAACTCACACAAATGTTAAGGGTAGGAAAAGATTTTGGGTATACAGATAGCTGTGATTACTTCTGTGTTGCAAATTACCAGTCTTTCTTTTTTTACATGATATGTTTATGTGCCAGTCTGCTTTTTTTCCTTTTAATTTTTCATACTGCTGCATATTTTGAAGGCTTGATGTTTGGGTTTTAATGCTATTTCACCTGTACTTTCTTAGCAACTTAAAGCATTACTCTTAACCAGAGCTTCATTGTGTCCTATGACTAAAAGATCACAACTGCCTCAAACTTCCAGTCTCTTTGCTATCAGTTTCTGCAGTCCTGTATGTGAATAGAGGAGCTAGAGAGTATGAATGTAATAAACACTCTTCTTTCCACTGTACTTCAGGTCATACGGCTTCTAGCACTTGGATGCTTAGCTGAATAATTAGAAAAAAACCCAAACCCAAAGCTGAAGTTTTTTTTCTCTCTGCTAAGTGTTTAGTGACCTGGTTTGATCACTGGAGTTAGAGGAAGATGAAATTTTGATTTGTTTTGCTGTTGAGCATTTTTGTCAGCAACTATCTTGTCAGTCCTGAGCTTCAGTCAGTAAGGGGAAACATCATATGGAGGGAATAAATAAGGACCGAATTTTGAAACTGGGCAGTTTTTCTTTTCCAGCTAGAGGGTAATTGCACTTTAAGGATCAGTATAAAATCAGTTGGATGGTAAGTCCAGAATTCTGTTGCTAGTGTTAGTTGAATTTTATAACTTACTGAAATATAAACAAATAACTTCCTGTGTTCTTCAGCTGTCACTGCGTGGTATCCAGCTTGCCTAGGAGTTTTTAAGTTGTCTGCCAGAAATGCTTTCTAGGCACTGGATCTGTTAATGTAGTACTGTTTGGTAATATCCAGAAAGTTGTCCTGGTATGTCGGTAAAGGAACTAAGATTTTAGCAGAGAATTGAGAGAATAGTCCAGGCTTTACTAGGAGGGACCACCCAGTAAGGTAGCACAATGAAACATGAAAAAAAGAAATGCTTCATGCTACAGGTGGAAATTTCCAATAGTGTTTTGTATATATAGTCATGTAGTAAATAGAGAAATTCAGGAATTCCATTCCTCTAAACAAAGATTTTCTCAGTGAAGCTGTGGCAAAGCCTGCTTAGCTGTGCTAACTGAAGCCCCATAGCAAACTGTTGAAACCTACAAAGTGAGTTCTATTTGAAGATTTTAGCTCACTTCTGTTTTAAGAAAGCTGTCGTGAAAGACATTTTTGTTCATGTAAGCTACAGGGTTTTACTGCAATGACTGTGCTCTATTTCCACTTCTCTGGCAGTATATCCTTTGTGTCAGTTATGGTCAACTGTACCAAAATCTATACCCAAGTGAAGGTTGGCTAATGTTCTTACAGTATGATTCTGAAGGCAGCTAAGGTGATTGAAGTCAAAACTGCTGCCTTGTCTCCTGGCTCATTGGCTGCAAACTCACCACATAGGAGGAAGTCCTGAAGGAAGGAAAATAATCAGTATAAAAAATTTTATTAAATATTAACTTCTTGAATTAGTGGTGGAATAAGGAAGAGGATGGGAATAAGGAGGAGCTGTAATTTAGCCTACTTAAGTTAATATGGAACTATACCCCTTAAATGAGTCTGTAAATGAAGTCAAGGGGATTGGTAAGCTGAACACAGGTGCTGCTTGTGTGTTCAAAAATGCCAGGCAAAACCACCTAATCCTGATTATTACTGTCTGGTTGGTTGGAAGGAAGAAACAGCTGCCTGCTAGATTATTTCCATAAATTCAATTTGAGAGACATAGGAAATACTTCTTCTGTAATGTCTGCTGTTGTGTAAGCTGTGAGGAAAAAGTGCTGTCCTCCTTAAAAAAATGTGTCATAATTGTATTGTCAGGGTTTACATTATAAGTTGTCTTCTAGGGTTTGATCAAACAGACTGAATGTGGAAGTGCACTGAAGTTTATGTTTTTACTGGCAATAATACAGTATCATAACTTTCCACCTTTCCTAATTTCATATCGTAATGATTTACAAAACTTTAAGCATTATTTGTTATTTTATCTGTATTTGCAGATCCCCAGGAGAACCTCACTCTGAAAACATTGAAACTAGCCGAATGTAAGTAAATGAGTGGATGAGTTTGGTATATCTTGTTTCAGAATGTTTTGGACATATGTAACTATTACTCTTGCACCTGCTTAAAAAAGAAAGAAAAAAAAAAAAAAAGATGACCAAAGCCGAGGAGAGCTGTGGAATTACAGTAGAAAATTTCAAGTTAACATTTTGCTATGGAAAAATAGCTTTAAGCCTCTATAGAAACAAATGATTTTTTGTTGCTTGGTTGGGGTTTTTTTGTTTTGTTTTGGGGGTTTTTAATTGTTTTGTTTTGTTTTTTTTTTTCCTGAGAGTGAATAGGTTGAAAGTTCAGGTGTTCAATTTAATGTGAACCAGTAGATGGTAGCATAATACAGTGTCAGAAATCTTCAGGCTTGTCTTCAGACTTGACAGTAGGGTTGTAATTTCTACCTGCTGTTCACTAACATCTTGCATGGGTTTGAAGACACTTCAGTACTAAGGCACGATACCTGCTAATATCTGTTGTGATAAATGGATTGCTGAACTAAAAAGACTAAAAAGGTCTGAATTTGTCATGCATCTACTAGTTAATTCTAGAAACAGAATGCTAGCTTTCTTCACTAAGTTTAAAATACTAAACAGTATTCATATAGCATCTTGTTCACAGTTTTGAATCTTGTTTCGATCTATTTTCATTAGCCTAGAAGCCAGGATTAACTAGAAGCATGATTGTGGTAGGCTGAATTCTTCATTTCAAATTTTAAAGGGTTGCAGGTATGAGAGAAACATTTAAAAAAAAAAAAAAGTTATTTGAGGCTTTATTCTTCTCTGAGTTACCAAATACAAATTATTTTCTAGCTATTCGAACTGTCCTGTCATAGAACTCTGAGAAACCACAAACTGCCTTTCTGGCTTAGAGCACAAGTTCCAAAATAATAGAGAGAACATAGCTGAGTAGTTAGGGTACTGTCTGAAGCTTTGAAAGATCTGTGTTCATTTCTCTTCTCTGCCTACAAACTTCTCTGATCTTAAACTGTCTCCTCCACACCCTCCCCCCAAGTGGTCTAGCGTTCTACACACTGCGGCTGAACACCAGTTTCAGGATGTTTTGCAGGCCTAGGGATATAGTGTGAATTGCTCAAGGACTTCGGTGCCATAGCTTCCTAACTTGGGGATGAGCAAAGCTGAAGTGCCCACATTGGACTGCATACCTAACTTTAAAAGTGATGAGAAGGAAACAAGGAATGTTTTTTCCACATGTTTTTAACAAGTCTCCACTGTGAAATCTTTTCTTGTGCAGGGATTTCTCTTGGGACCTATTTTACCTCTCTCATGCACACCTCTTACAGAAGTGCTGTCTAGCTGCCTTTTTTAGGAGTACAGGTTGCAGGAATCCAGACTTTAGTAGTGACTGCCTGTTGCTATGTGAACATGTGTTAGAGGCAGAAGTTGCAGAGCAAAAAACCTGCCATAGTCTCTTCTGCTCCAATAGCAGCCCCTCCTCCATTATGTTTTATTGTTCCTGCAGCAAGTTGAGTTCTGTGTTCTTTTGTTTCCCTGGTGTAGTCAAACAGGGGAAATCAATCTGTAGACTGGCTAATAGTCTACTCTGCATATTGTCAGTTGGACTACTGCTTTTTACACATTGTAAGGGACGATGTGTTGGAAACAAGCATCTTGACTGGCATGAAATAAAGACTCTGTAAGGACCTATGAAAAATAAGAAGGAAAAGGCAGTATAACCTTTTTTTTTTTTTTTTTTTAGCAGTTTGGCATTTCT
>NDXB01013673.1:163423-184142 GCA_002631895.1 Agapornis roseicollis
TTTTTTTTTTTTTTTTCTCTGTAACGAAAGTTTCCTTTATATAGTTTCCTTTTTTTATTCCCTTTCTGTATTTGACTTGAGAAATGAAAATTAGATGCTGTTGTATTGGAACTTTTGAACCAACGCACTCCATCTCACTTAGAAATTACTTTACAACCCAAAATGTAGCCCACCTTTGCCTAAGTGTTTTGAAAGGCAGAGACTCTGTGGTGCATGTTTCTTGTGATGCCCCACAGTTTCAGCAGCATTTAAATTACAAATGCAAAATATCACCTGGCTTTTTATTAGTTAAAGAACAATTAAAAAGTATAAAGGCTTCCCCCCCAGTACTACAGAAGTAAGTCAGTGAATATTAATGTATTTTTAAGTGGAAAAATTATGCTTACAAAATTGTTGGACTTTGGGAAGGAGGATGATGTCTATTTTAGGTGCCTCTCCTCCTCACTGCAGTAATGTGTCTTTGTTTGAGGGGGTTATGCAAGGCCCAGTGTGTGAAAAGTTATCCTTAGGCCATAAGGATGTGCCTGTGAAATGTTTAGAACTCCAACCACACTGGTGCGGTTTCATACTTGGATGTGCAACAGCGCTGTGAGTCTTTGCAAATATATATATATGAAAGTCAGTCATTGCAGCCTCAGTAACACTAGAAGGTGTCTGTGTGTTAACATATAGTAAACTGGTAATCAAATTTATAAGGGACCAGTTAATCTTCACTAGATCATTGTATAGAAACTTAAAGGGAGCTGCAGTCTTCAGTGTGTGGTGTGAGCTAAGAGTAGAGATGGTTTTATTTTACCTTGCTTAATGACCCAGTTTTAATGTCTCAAGCTAAGAACTTGAGTTTTCTATATCCTAAATGAGCAAGGGAATGTAGAAGGAGATCAAGTTGTCACCTCAGGAGAGCAGGGAAGGTATGCTACTTTTTATTTATTCTCAATAATATAAGAAAATTGGCACTGGACATTGACAGTAATTCATCAAGTACCAATGGGAATGTTGTATGGAGTAAACTGTTTTGTAAAATCACACACTGGCTTACTCGGAACTTCATGTAAATGCTTTCATGGATGGACCTCAGTAAGTGTAGCTTTTGTGAAAGGCTCATTAAATTCCCTTCTATCTTTTGAGGTCTGTGTCCTTGCTTTGAGTATCCACCTTTTTTATTTACTTAAATAATTTATCTGAGGCCACGTCAGAAGTCTGTGGAACAGCCCACTGGGAAGAGGTGGGAAGAAATCCTAATATTGTTGTGTTCTTGTACTGTTATGCTGTTTGCTTCCATAGCTGATTTTAAAATAAAAAAATAGAAAAGAAAAAATTGGCTCTCAGGCAGACTTCTGTCTCTGATAGAATGTCACAGAACTTGAGTCAGTGAGTCTGCAGCTACAAGTCAAAATGAGAATGTTTATACGAACAGCATTATTGCAGGCATGGCACAGTTTGAGAAGTAATTGGTAGTTAAATATTGGAAGCAAAATACCTTAAGCTCCTCAGAAGTTAACTGTTAGAGACAAGTCAGAGCTTAGCTTTGTCTCCTGGCATCTCTGGATGTCATTGAAGTGTTGTTTAATATGTTAAAATGTGTTGTTAATGTATCAGTGGTTATACATGAAAATAACTTTATCCAAACTAGATATGTAAGCTGGAAGGGTGTGCATGCCTCTCCAAGAGTTAACAATTTCTCCAATTTGAAAACATAAGTTCTCCCTTCTTAAGGAATTGGTCAGCTTTTCATGATATATTTGATCTGAATAACAACTCCAGTTGCTTTAGGTTCTTAAATGCACATACCCCTTTTTATATGTGCACACACAGAGATATATATACAACACATTATAGATATACACACACTTAGAACAGCTCTGAGAAATAATCCATGTAATGTTTGTGGGTGTATTACATAGGTCAGAAGATTATGGCAAAAAACTTGTGATCTATGTATAGACTGCCGTGGAGGAGTAAGATGGAAGGATAAAATTATAATGTGTATATGAAATAACGACCATTTTGTATGCATAGGAGAAACTGAAAGAGGAGTAAATAATGAGCATTTTGGAGAGGCAGGTGGCCATAGCTCAAGTGTAAAAAATCAGTGTTAACAAAGGAAGCCTTTCACATGATATGATTACCTGCGTACAAATGACAGTATTCCACACTGTAAATCTGATGGTCTGGAATGATTGAAAGACAGGCATGATCAAAGCGTGGAATCTTGGCATTCAGAAATAGATGATTCTGAAATCATTATTGGTCTAAGCTGTACTAAAACACTTGGTTTTTTTATAAAGCCTCTGTCCTGAAAGCTGAAGTATGAAAGAGAAGATCAAAAAACCCTTGCATTTTTATGAGTACACGGAGAAATGCAAGTTTTAAGTCTACATATAAAAATGGGAGAGGCTAGAACTCTTTCCTTGGATCAGAATGCCGCTGCTCCCTGTTTATACAGTGGTGGTTTTGATGGTATTTCTTGTGCTGCATTTTTTAATTATATATTTTTTAATGATCTTTCTCCTCCCTCTCAAAGTGCAGGGAAACTTCTCAGTTTATTTTTTTTGGTTTTGTCATGGAATGCATTGGTGCATTTGGAAGGTCAAGTAGATATTAAGGTAATGGTATTCTTTGTAAGAAGTATTTTCTTCCCTAGGCTCATGAGAATCTTGAAGGGTGAAAAGGAAGGAGTAAAGGTGTTATTGCTGAATAATACATGGCTCGATAGTTACTTGCAGAACTTGAGGACATTACCCTTCTGAAGTGGCTACATTGAAACTCGTGATATTTAACTGAACAGTATTAAGACCTAGGGTAGTGAGTAATACCAGTTGGTCTACCACTTCAGTTCTCTCATACTTGTTCTGTGCAGAATCTATGCATGCGTCAACATTGGAAGAGGCAACTTTAACACAATTTCTGATTAAAATCTTGCTTTGCAAGTTCTAATCTTTATAGTACTGTATCACTAAAATTAGGTAAAAAGCTTCTGTGTTTCACCTAATCAAAATGTTTGAAATGTTAATGTCTGGTATTTTTCATTAATAACTTATTTTCTTAAACCCCCCAAACTTCATTTCTTGCCAGAATTCCACATTCTAGGTGTGGAACGCAGCTGCTTCTGTCCCAGTTACCTGCAGCTTTCAGTGATTTCTTTACTATTTGCATGTTTCTGCATAAGTCTGTGACCTTAATAATTGGCCAGTTAAATTTTCTTGTGTGTATATATAGTACTGAGCACATTGACTTGTATAGTAATGCACTTGTAATTCTTCAGCATACATACTTGCCATGTATAACTGCAGGAGAAAGGAGAGGATTTGGTGAATAGCTTTTTTGAGAACCATATACCTTATTAAGCTGAGGGGAATTATATTCAACTTTGAGCTCATCTGTAGTTGTGGTTTTGTCATCAGTTTAACTAACCAAGCAATATTTTTCCTACAGATTTAAACAGACTAAATATCTGAAACCTTAAGTCATCTGGAATCTTGTTTAAAAATGGTTTAGATTTTTAAAAGCTTTAGATCGTATTGGTGTAGTATTGATAGTGTTACAAGCAATTCAGGCATTAATTTAGTATTTCATATCTCTTCCCTCTGTCGGTCAGTGGCAGTCATACCTCAGTACTATACATCAGACTTAATCACCTGCGTGAGATCCAGTTCTGTTTCATTTGGAACCTTGCTTTGCATCTGAATTGGTCTCTCTTCTAGTGATAATTGAGATTGTTCAGAACTGAACAAGATTGTGTCCCCTGTAGCACTAAAATGCAAAGCTGAAAACTGCATATGTAGGATTTACCTTCCACTTACATAGGACCCACAAATTAAGTTGTGTTAAATATACTTGCATTTGGCAAGATAAGAATCCTGCATTTAGAAAACCCTCCTGATGTGTCTTTTCTGACACAGAAATCTTGTGTTTCAGTGCCTGACTAATCTCTGCCTTGCTGATGCTTTTGAATGAGCTTTGTATGTGAAAGCTCTACTAATCCTTGTACTTACTGTTTGAATGTTTGCTACAGGAAGCGAGCAGCTGCAAAGCATCTAATAGAGCGCTACTACCACCAGTTAACTGAGGGCTGTGGAAATGAAGCCTGCACGAATGAATTTTGTGCTTCCTGTCCAACTTTTCTCCGTATGGATAACAATGCAGCAGCCATTAAGGCCCTCGAGCTTTATAAGATTAATGCAAAACTCTGTGATCCTCATCCCTCCAAGAAAGGAACGAGCTCAGCTTACCTAGAAAACAATTCCAAAGGTGCCCATAACAATTCCTGCACTGACAGAAAAATGAACAAGAAAGAAATGCAAGGCCCGAGAGATGACTTTAAAGGTAAGAAGTTACTTCAGTTTTTTTCATAAAATACATTTCATATGCATAATTACAACATTCATTGTGATGGTGTTCTGCTGAATGTGGGAGGTTTCTGCTGACTTTAAAATACAGTATTGGGCAATCAAATATTTTACTGTGGAATCTGAAAAATGGCTGGATTAATGCTGAATGCTGATTCTAAATCTGTATCTTTACCATGTCCCTGTTAAAATCCATGTGCATTTGTTGCTCTCTGAGATAACTGTATTTGCAAATATGGAGAGGTTGTTTTTTTTTTAAATGCTGTCCTATGTCTGCTTTAGTTTCACAACTCTTCTGTAGTTAATGAGTTATAAAGGTTATGCTTTAACTAGTTCCAATTCTGTTAAGAAACAGATGAAGAATATATGATACAGTGGATGATAGGCAGTACTTTGACCACGCTAAAAATTAAGCAAAGTGATCTCTAAGCCAGTGTATGAAAATGAAGAACTGTTCTGTATGTCTTTTGTAACTTCTAGTTAGCTTTTTAAACTCTGTAGGATAGTAAATACATATTGGTGTTGCCAAAACCCGTGGTGCAAGCAGAAGCTAAATGAAATTAAAGACATTAACCTTTGAGCAGACCTTTAAGTGATATAAACACAGAAGTTCAGATTCATTCATTTTATCTAAAGAAGGTGAAAATTTACAGCAAAGAATTAAAAAGCCCCACAGAATCGGCAGTTAACATAGTACTGTGTTGTAAGGTGCTCCAGTCAATACCTAACTGTATCTGTTTGTTCTTTATCTGATGCACAGATAAATTTGTCCTGAAATTATGATCTGAGGAAGCAGAGAGGCAAACAGTAGGTAGGGGAAAGGGAAGCCAGTGTATTGTGAGATGGACAAGAGGAGCATTAGGTCAGTTTTATGATTTGTTTTTTGATTTTGTGTATTTTTAGTGGAGGCATGCATGTACAGAACTTTCCTCCTTCGTTACGACCATACTTTCTTCTCTCCCCAAGATAGGTGTCTAAGAGTCCTCTCAAACCATCTGCAGAGTCAGTCTGTTGTCTAAAGCAGTGACTCGGACTTGATCTGTTGCAGCATCCCGGTTATTGACCTGTCTTTGTAGCTATATGGACAGAAATCATTAATGCATTCTTAAGGCCCATCGGAGACTCTTAATTACCATTGGAATTGGATGATGTCTATGGAATTCAGCACTCTGAATTGTTTGGGGTTTTTTTTAAATCCATCTGCAGTAACAGTTACTGGGAAAACTGCAGTTAAGCCAAGGAAGAGGATATGCAGCTTGCTTTTATGCTTGACATAAGATTGAAAGTTCTAAATAAATAAAAGAAATAACCTTCAGAAACAATAATTTACATTACTTTTCTGTAGTGCTAAGCCCTAAGACTGTTACCTTTGGAGAAAAATGTACCTGTAGTCTGTTGTCAGGATGTCAGTAATGACTTAGATGGCTGTCCAAAAAAGAGGAAGGGTGAAATTACAAATCTATAAAAAAGCATGGGTAACAAATGTAGTCATAGAGAGAGAGTGCCATTTCAAAATCTGTGTCATTATTACCTGGGAAGCTATTTTTAACCTGTGGAAACTTATGTTTGACCAAAACGTGAAACTGGAAGCAGAGAACATCAGTGACAGGCAGTGAACACACAATCATAACGAAGTTTCTGTTAGGGATAATGAAAAGATAGTTAATAAATTGTTTAATTGGGGGCTGTTGTTGGCAATATGTATGCCACATGCAGTCTTCTCACAGTCAAGGATCATGGCTAAAGCATGACTTCATGTACAGATTTGTCATGGAGTATTACTGAGACTGAGGTCTGGGAAGAGATACACTTACTTTGCTGGATCACTTAGTTGTAATAGGAAGAGTGAGAAGATAAGGCATGTAAAAGCTCACATACCCACACAAGTCGACTAAAATTGACTTGAGGTAGAAGAAAACTTCACTGTACATTTGTTCTTCTCTCACTACTGTACCGTACTATGCTGCATTTGTTCTGTTTGCACTACTGTAAAGTAAAAATGGGGTAAACTCTTCTGATAGCTCAGAGGATGGTCAAAGGATATGATTTAGAACTGTTATGAAACTGCTAATGATAATACTAAATATTTTAACTGGAAATAGCACATGGTTAGATTCTTTAATGGTAAATACTGAAACCTTTAAAAGAATGACTAGGAAATTCCTGTTGTAAGTAGAGAAATCTGAAGAGTATTATACTGTTAAATAGTCAACTTTTGCTGATAATTTTTATGCTGCGAATAACCTATGCAACCAGAGTTGGTGAACTTGAGGCTGTGGTCCTTATTTTGAAGAGCTATGGCATGACACAGCATTTGTATCAGCGGTTAATTTTCTCTTAGTCAAGTGTGCTTCTGCAACATGCACCACAGCAGGTACAAATAGGAGATGTTGCACTAAGCTTGAATCCTTTCATAATATTTTCAATGCTCTTGCTGTTTTAACAGGACAGATTTTAGTTTTGAAGCTTTTTCACTGTCTTTGAATTAGTTGGAAGTCAATTTCAGTAGCATGGCATAAGCATAGTCTTTCTTGTGTTGTATGTGCTCTAACAATGGCTTAGGAATCTGCAGAAATCAATAGGTTGTCTGTCTTGGCATCATTTAGTTTGTATTTTTAATGTAATGACTGCTTGTACTGAATATTAGTGTAGGCAGTCACATTTCAAAATACGTTTAACATAGACATGTCTTTATTAAAATTACACCCTTCTTTCTGCACAGATAGTTGATCTAGCATGGTTGGTGAATACAGTGCTGTGATGAGCATTTTTTAGATCTCCAGATTCTGTTTTAGTTCTAAATTATGTGTCAGTTCAGAAGAATCTGCTTAAACTAGAACATCTTTTCAGGGTCTGATCATGTGGTAATCCTACTCTAAAACATCACCTGATGTGGAAGAATCTGTGGGTTCTGTTTGAGAAGAAGCATAGAAAAGATACAAAACATTTCTCTTTAGAAAAGAGAAAGAAAGATTTCATATAAAAAAGGGACTTATTTAATATCACAGGTTTGGGAGAGAGGTGGCAACAGACAGATGATGCATGTACACCAGCTTGTTCATCTGAATAGCATGTTAATGAATATACTCAAGATGTTTGTCTCACTGAGGCCTAATGTACAAAGAAATAACCCACATACTCAAGTGTGTAATTTAGAAGGCAGCATAAATTTCTGAGCATGTATTGTGGTTTTTGTGAGGATTTTCAGGCATTGATTTAGAATAAAAACAGTTGCAGAAAGCATTAAAAATAAAAGTAAGATCTCATATTTTCATTAATATTCAACAAAAGTGATTATTGGATCTTTTTTTTAAAAGTCTACTTCTAAGGGAGAAATAATGTGTGAAGTCCATACGTATCTGCTGTGTTTGAAAAAAGATGCTGATACAGTTTAGTTGGTGTATAGTTTAATGAACTACACGTTAACTGTGCAGATTTACCAGAAGACTGTGTTGCTGCAGAGTCATATTCATTAAATCTTTCAAAGATTAAACATCTTAGTGATCGATTTAGTTGCTCTTGTTTAGATGATACGATATTGTTAACTACCAGATGCAGCTCATTGGCTGCAAAACAGTTTTACTGTTGAGCATGTTCTCTATCAGGGATCGACATGCATAAATAAGATAGTTTGCACAATCATAGTGAATGAAATCATGATTCTTCACGCTAATGAAATTGTAAAGTATCTCTCTTAAATTTATCCAACACTGACACAGTTTTGAGTTGATTTTTTTTCTGGTTTTAATGGCGATACACATTGAGTAGAGCAAATCAGAAGTATTTTATCTTAACAAAATTAATACTTTATCTTTTTGTAGATGTGACCTTTCTAACAGAAGACAAGATATATGAAATTCTTGAACTGTGTCGGGAGAAAGAGGATTATTCCCCTTTAATCCGGGTGATTGGGAGAGTATTTTCTAGTGCTGAAGCATTGGTACAGAGTTTCCGAAAAGCCAAGCAGCACACGAAGGAGGAGCTCAAGTCTCTTCAAGGAAAGGATGAAGACAAAGATGAAGATGAAAAGGAAAAAGCTGCCTGTTCGGCTGCTGCTATGGAAGAAGATTCAGGTGCATCATCATCTTCGTCATCAAGAATAGGTGATAACACACAGGGAGATAATAACCTTCAAAAACTAGGCCCAGATGAAGTGTCTGTAGATATTGAAGCAGTCAGACGGGTCTATGATAGATTACTTTCTAATGAAAAAATAGAAACTGCCTTTTTAAATGCACTTGTGTACTTGTCACCTAATGTGGAATGTGACTTGACTTACCATAATGTGTACTCTCGGGATCCTAACTATCTGAATTTGTTTATTATTGTTATGGAGAATGGCAATCTTCATAGCCCAGAATATCTGGAAATGGCTCTACCATTGTTTTGCAAAGCAATGAGCAAACTGCCCCTTGCAGCTCAAGCAAAACTGGTCAGATTGTGGTCTAAGTACAGAGCAGACCAGATTCGGAGAATGATGGAAACATTTCAGCAGCTTATTACTTACAAAGTCATAAGCAATGAGTTCAGTAGTCGTAACCTAGTGAATGATGATGATGCTGTTGTTGCTGCTTCAAAGTGCTTGAAAATGGTTTACTATGCAAATGTAGTAGGAGGGGATGTGGATACAGATCATAATGAAGAGGAAGATGAAGAACCCATCCCAGAATCAAGTGAACTAACACTTCAAGAGCTGTTGGGTGAGGAAAGAAGAAATAAAAAAGGTCCTCGAGTGGACCCACTGGAAACTGAACTTGGTGTTAAAACTATAGATTGCAGAAAACCACTTATCCCATTTGAAGAATTTATTAATGAACCACTGAATGATGTTCTAGAAATGGACAAAGACTACACTTTCTTCAAAGTAGAAACAGAAAATAAATTCTCTTTTATGACCTGCCCCTTCATATTGAATGCTGTTACCAAGAACCTGGGATTGTATTATGACAACAGAATCCGGATGTACAGTGAAAGACGCATAACTGTGCTCTACAGCTTAGTTCAAGGGCAGCAGCTCAACCCATATTTGCGACTTAAAGTGAGACGTGATCACATCATAGATGATGCACTTGTCCGGGTAAGTCATGCAGCAACATGGAACTTAAGTTTGTTGGTTCTGACTACTGCAAACTATGTGGGCTTTGACTTGCTGAAAAGGACTGTGTGTGGGTGCAGTGGTTTATGTACTAGATTTCCTCTAGAAGGAGTTCAAATAGCTTTATCATATTAAATTTGAATTTTAGACATGCTGCTGAAGATTTGTATGTTAGGCAAAACTGCTTCTACACTGAGTGGTTGCAGACTTAGGTATTTTAAAGTGTCAAATAGTCCCCATTAACAGATTCTGCAGTTACAGCTTAGTTACAGCTTACTCTCCTCTTAAAGATGAGTGTGGCCAACTTCTGTTTCAGTACTTTTCCTTTGTCCTCTGGAGTGTTTTGGATCATCTTCTGACAGCAGAATTTTTCAAATGGAAACTGGAATTAAAACTTTTCAGCTGTGTACTCTTGTTGTGGACTTCTGAATTTTGAGATGTAAAGTGTGGAGTGCCTGAATAAGAACTTCTCACTTCCTTACGAGTCGTTGCAAATACTGGTATGACTGAGGAAGGAGAAGGCAGACCTGTTGGTACCTGAGAACTGTGAGAGCAGCTTGTTCCTGAATATGCTGGCTTCCTAAAGTAAAACTTAAAGACATTTGTTTACGCATTTTTGGAAGATGGGACTTACACAGAATACAGACTATAAAGAATACTTCACAGAAAGATTTCCTGTAAATATGTCCTTTAATTTTAGGACTTTTCCTACTTTTAGTTTCTTGCTTACAGCTGTTATTTTTCAGAAGCTCATTTTTCTGTGTTCTGTTATTAAAACACAACACTGTTTGCAAAATTGTAAATTCAAATATAGCTTGCTGAAGGGACAGACAGGTATTGAGAGAGACTCTGGAAAAGTACCTGGTTTTGCCTCTCAGCTCAGCTTTTACTTTTAGTTAAATTTGATGACTTTAACTGCTGCTGAAGGTCAGTTGTGAGAGCCCTAGATGAGCTCCCACCTTGATTTCTCTGTGTACCTATGAATTTCCAGATGGGCTAGCTGGGAATTGCCACCCCTCCCAGTTTTGTATTATCAGTAAACTTGCTGAGGGTATACTGTCCCTTCATCCAGTGATGAGTAAATTGAACAAGATTAGACCCAGTACTGACCCCTGGGGATCACCACAAGCTACAGTTGTCTGACTAGGCTCCACCGCTGATGATAACCCTTCGAGCACTGCCATTCAGCCCATTTTCAGTCCACCTCACTGTCCACTCATCTAACATGCACCTCCTGAGCTTACCTATGAGGATGTTGCAGGAGATAGTGTCAAAATCCTAGTCAAGGTAGACAACATCCACTGCTTTCCCCTCATCTACCCAGCCAGTCATTCCATCATAAAAGGCTATCAAATTGGTCAAGCACAATTTCCCCGTGGTGAACCCACACAGACTACTCCTAATAAACCTTCCTGTCCTCCACGTGCTTGGAGATGACATACAGGATGAGCTATTCCATCACCTTTCCAGAGATGGAGGTGGGGCTGATTGGCCAGTTGGTTCCTGGGTTCTTCTTGCAGTTTTTGAAGACTGAGGTGTCGTTATCTTCTCCTTAGTCCTTGGGCACCTCTCCTGTTCTCCGTGTTGTTTCAAGGATGATGGAGAGTGGCACAGCAATAACATCTACCAGCTCCCTCAGTACTTGTGGGTGCATCCCATCATGGCCCATGGTACAGTTGTATCCTGTTATGTTTTGCCACATTAAAGTAATGGAGCTTACTACTTTGTCTGCCCAACTTTCTGACACATAAATACTGGGAAAAAGGGAGGGACAGCCTTATCCCTTTAGGAGAAGGTGGGCTAAAAAAGGATAAGAGCTAGTTTTGGGGAGCTGTTTGTTTTGATGTCTGTTGTAGCAGAGAGGAAGCAGATCTGCCTCCTCATGCTCACGATGGAAAGGAAAATCTGTAAATATGAGGAAGGGCCGCATATTGCTTGTTGTGGAAGGAAGTTGAAATCTTTGAGGACAGTAAAATTATGTTTACTGTTGTTTAGAAGGCACATGGGCAACATCTAGTTAGTGCAGCTGCTATATCACAATGGGGTCACAGCAGCTACTGCTGCGCACACTCTTGGTCTGTTGGAAATTTAGGTAATTTGAATCAGATTAAGCTCAAACATACTAATTTGTGGTGTCCTTGCAGCAGCCCTTGCACAGCCTAGCAGCCTGCGAATACATGCCTGGGCAGTTGCCATGGATCCTCTTATGGCTGTTAATTTAAGCTGTCAGAACATGCTAAATTATGGTGATCTGACTCTGTCAAAGCTGCAGGAAGAGTAAGATTTTAAAACTGTTTATTCTGGAACAGAAAATAAAAGAGAAAGGATAAAATTTCTCTAAATTCAGATAGTCTGAGCTGAACTGTGCAGCTCAGGGATTTCTTGAAGGAAATAGATTATGTTCACTAAAATGGAGATGAGTGAAGGCTCACCTTTCTTGCCAGAGAGTATATGCCATTTCAAAGAGGTGCAACAAGGTAACTGTTGCAAGATGATGTGGCCTTAAGAAAAAACAGTATTGATAAATATATGTAAGGGGTCCGCAGAGTCACCTTTTAGCTATTGATACATTTTAACTGATGATATGAAGTATCAGTTCTCAGAAAGAGATTTTTAGATACTCCTGATGAAGAGTTAGGAGTTAAGAAAGGACCGAATGGAACACGTGGTAAACATTGTCTGCTACGATGTGCCTATGTCTGCTTTTCTGTCATTTGTTTTTTTCTCATTTTAATATCAAAACCAGTGCAATAGAAATGCATTAGGAGAGGCTAGAGTCTCTTCAGAGCGACTGTAAGTCCTTAGTGGTATAAAAGATGACAGAGAGTACATTAAAGATGGCATGAAGAAATGTAATGAGGAATACTGGTTTTCTTAACTCATAGCACCTGCTCATATTATCAGGAAGCAGGCTTAACATAAGCAGCCTTACCTGACGACCTTAAAATCGTGGATGTCTTTGCCAAGACTTGCAGCTTTTTATGAAAGAAAGATCCATCTAATGGTAATGGGCATTGTAGGTATTTTGCTGTGACCAGTACACAAACCTCAGAAAGTCTCTAAGCTGCAAATGTGCTGGAAAAGTGTTGAAAGTGCTGTTCCATGCTATTGTCTTGCAGCTTCTTCAGTGAGTGCCTGATCTAAGAATTGCATGCTGTTGTTACAGATACTTCCTTTAGCAGATTGAGAGGTGATTTTAGTAATTTTTAAACTTCATGTCCACTTTCTAAGTGGTCTGAAATAAGTCTTCGTTCTTGAGTCCTAATCCTTAAGGTTACTTTTTCTATCTGTAATTCTAGTAAAAGATGGGTACCATGCACTGACAGCATAAAACCTAAGTGAAGGTTACACTGTATGAGTTTATATCAGTAATGGTTGTAGGTTTGGGTGCATTACTGAACTTCAGAAGGGTCTCACTGAAAACTTATCAGAAAGATCTTGCCAAGATAATATTCTTAAGTAGTAAAAGCATATTCTTAGATCTGTCTAATGGCAAATCATTTCCAAAGGTGCTTAAATTACAGGTAAGTAATTATGATTACAAATATTTTTACCCTTGTATTGCATTTTTTATTTCTGGAGTTTGAATACTTACAGACTTTGAAGTAGTTACATACTCAAATCACTAGACCTGTGTCTTTGCAGAACAGTCAGTGCAGGCTGTTTTAACTGTATATGGAATAACACCGAGAACTTCCTGATAAAAGCATTTTGATAGTATATATTAAAATGAGGCTGAGATTCTTATTCATATTTTCCTTACTGATGCTGGATATTTTTCAAGCAAATATATCAGCTTTTGTAATTTCTTCTTGCAAATGGACTATAACAGTCTTTTCTACTAATTGATCAAGCTAATTGAGTGATCACCAAGCTAGGTTTTTCTTCTCAATACTTAATATTTAGATTTCTAGAATTCAGTATGTACATCTCACTGTTTGGGCTTCGTTAAAATAAATACGAGCACTGGTAAGTGATGTTTATTATTATTATTACTGCAGGATTTTTTTCTTGAGAATTTGAAGCAATACATTTTAAATGCGTTTAAAGTTGCTCTTAATAGAGAATCACACGTCACTCTGAAACATGTACATCTAAGCAAAAACTTTATTTGCGTACTCACTGTTCAGTTTCTTTGTATGTATGAAACTTGCATCAGAAACTTTTTTATTGAAATGGACTTAATGAAGCATGCTTTCTTTATATTACTTATTTGTTGTATACTTGTACGTATGTTAATCTGAAAAGTCATTGGGGTGAGGAATGTTGGAATTGATAAAGCGCTAGTCCCCACTTTTGTTAAGAAGCCCTTACATCTGGGAGTTGGTAGCTCAGTTTGCAGTTTTTGAAAGCAGTGAATATGCCTTTTTGCATCTAACAAGTTTAAGAGGTCAGCTGTACTTCTGCTGCATCATGTTACGTGAATGCGGTAGTATTGAAAGGAAGTTTATCCTTAAATCCCCTCTTCATCACCCCCTTTTTATCACTCAACAGCTGTTTGTATGTGGATTTATTCTCAGGTAGCAGTAATTTAATGGGTGTGAACTACAACACACAAGTTGTGCTAGTGAAAATGTGGTGGATTCCTTCACCAGAGTCTGGCTGGTACTTACTCACAAATTAGAAACTCAGTTTGACAAATTTCATATGGAACATAGATAGCTGGCAGGCAGCGGGCCTCTTGCTTGTAAATGACTGCTGAATGAATATATTGATGAGCATGAACTCATATGTGACAGCTGAAGCCAGTAGGCAGATTCTCTCCGAGTGTATTAGCAACAGAGTACTTAAGGACCTTTTTGGTTCTTTTAGAACTAAGTTGATGTTTGTGTGTCCTGTTGAAAATCTCAGCACTAGTACACCTGGGTTGCACACAGAATGTGTGTGACTGTGTCGACACATGCAAGCCCCACTCAAGCGTATACCTGAACCATAAAGTACAGCTGGCAAGGATGCTGCTTAGTCATTTAAAGCATTACTTCACATGCTGGCTTTCAGAAAACTGTAGTGATGGACTTACCATGACGTGTCAGCTGGTACTTTCAAAATTGAATTAGTTTATTCATGTCATTTCTGCCTTCTAGTGAGGAAAGTATTCCTGCCACTGCCTGAAAGAGAACTTTTATGTTACATTACTAGAACTTGAAGGGATTCTTGATTGTTTTGAACTGAATAGAAATTAATTCAGCTACCACCTTAAAACTGATGGTAGCTGAACTTTGGTGTTACATCGAGCTTTTTAATGTTGTCATACTGGTGTCATGTATTTCTGAAGTTCATATGTCCTTGCTATAGAAACACTGCTGCAGTTGTGCTAAAATTAGTGCCTCTCTACTAGCATGACTAATGCTGTGTTTTCCACTCAGTTCCAATTTCCTTGTGGAATGTCAGTGTTGAGACAGGATGTTTAAAGGGGAGCTAAACCCGCAGCCTTCAGTTGAGCAGCTTAGCAACATTGTCCTGGTTATAGAATCTACTTCAACAAAAATTATGCTTTGACTCAAAATACTAGCTTTCTAGTAATCCTTATCTGACTCCCTCACAGACATCCAGTGCACCGTTGCAGTATGTCCAGCCAGTGTTGCTCAACTACAAGTGCTTCCTTCCCCTTTTTTTAAACGCTGTGTTTCTTTTACATCACTCATTGCAGTGTAGTTCTCAGCCAAAAAAATCATTTTTGAAATATTTTTAATTGCTTCATATTTATAAATATGAGAACTCTCCTTAGTAGAAGTGTATTTCTATGACTCAGAAGAGCCTTTACACTACAACAAAGGGTTGCTGTCCCAAAAGACACACAAAGGCTATCCTTGCCTTTTCAGAGCTCCTCGAGATTCATGGAAATTGCAAAATAAAAAAACTGCTGATGCTATATACTGCAAAACCAACAGCCATAACTGGGGAGAAAAAAACAAGCCATTATTACTGCCAGTTGTAAGAGGAAGAGGCTCAGCTAGGAGAGCTGCCTGTACAGCTTGAATGTATAATGAGTATTGAGGATCTTAAAATAAATGCTACTTCTCTGTTTTGAAAATCTCAGTTGCATTTGAAACATGGCTTAAGCTCCACTGTTGTCCTGTTCAGGAAGAAAAGATTTTTACACACCTGGAAAATGCATAATTTTAAGATTTTCAAGATTCTTACAAGATCAAAGATTACATTTTATGGAAAGCATGTCATAGAATCATAGAATAGTTAGGGTTGGAAAGGACCTTAACATCATCTAGTTCCAACCCCCCTGCCATAGGCAGGGACACCTCACACTAAACCATGTCACCCAAGGCTCTGTCCAACCTGGTCTTGAATGCTGCCAGGGATGGAGCACTCACAACTTCCCTGGGCAACCCATTCCAGTGCCTCACCACCCTAACAGGAAAGAATTTCTTCCTTATATCCAATCTAAACCTCTCCTGTTTAAGTTTGAACCCGTTACCCCTTGTCCTGTCACTACAGTCCCTAATGAGGAGCCCCTCCCCAGCATCCCTGTAGGCCCCCTTCAGATACTGGAAGGCTGCTATGAGGTCTCTACGCAGCCTCCTCTTCCCCAGGCTGAACAGCCCCAACTTTCCCAGCCTATCTTTGTCTGGGAGATGCTCCAGTCCCCTGATCATCTTCGTGGCCCTCCTCTGGACTTGTTCCAACAACTCCAACTCTTTTTTATGTTGAGATGAGAATAGCAAGGCAGGGGGCACACGCCACAACATGGTTTTGGTGCAGAAGTATTGTCGATAAAAATTACAGTGAACTTCGAAGAATAAATATTATTTGGTCTCCTTAGAGGCAAAGCCACTTCACTGCAACTAGTATCCAATAGAATACCAAATGGTTTATGTAGTACATAACTGTGTTTTGCAGATGAACTTGTAACAATATCGGTCCCAATCAACTGATCTGACTTGCTGTCTTTATTGGGGTCTTCATGGTTTGCCTGTTGTTTGTTTCGGGTTTTGGTTGGTTGTTGTTTTTTTTTTCCTGAGCTTTATATGATCTGAAGTTACACTCTGTTTCCTTCTGACACTAGTTTTCAATTCCAGATAGTGCATTTTTCTCCACATGCTCTTTTTGCATGAGGACCTTCAAAGTCTCCAGACCTTTAGCATTGTTTCGCATCTGCCCCTGCTGTGCTGCTTGAAACATGGGCTGGCTGATTCGGCAGTCACCAGGAGAAAATGCGTCTTACTGGTGGTGTCATTTGGAGTTGATGGTGTGATTATTGCTACCTTTATCCTCTCTGTTCTGATCCTGTTCTCCTTTACAATTGTGTAGTAAAACTCTGGGATGTAAAGGATATGTTGGCATGTGTGTGTCTTGGTAGAGGAATGCACAGGTCCATTTGTGCTTTACTGCTGTTGCATTTTCTTCTTTACCACAAAAATATGTTTAATATAATCATGTTGCACAGATTTAACCAATATATTTTTGCTTTTAAGCAGCATATTATCGGCTGGAAGGTATTCTTGCATAACTTTTGATTAACTGAAAGGATACATTTTTCTTGTAAGAAAGTGAAAGACGTGTAATGGCCTTTATGTAGCCATGAAGTCCTTTCCTGTGAGACATTATAACTGGTATTTGACCCTAAGTGAATATTCACTTTCATGGAAGCAGTGCAGTAGATCTGTTTAAAGGCACCGATGAAATACGAGCAAGAGATTTCTGAGATTTCTTCATTAGGAAAGGAGACCAATTTGACTGTAATATTAGTGTCTTCTAATTTCTGGGGTGGTTTTTCTTTTCTTCTCCAGCTCTTTCTTTATGAGATGCAATTACTAGTCAAAGGCTTGTCTTCTGTCTTTCACTCTGAAAAGATATCTGTGTAATCCCTTCCCAAAACCATTTGTTGTCAAACATGTAGATCAGATTGCAGTCTCTTTTCATTGTCAGATGAATTTAATTATCCCAATAGTAAATCTTGTTTTCATACTGTTTTCTGTGAATTTTGTGCAACACAATGCTAACTTACTTTAAATAAGTGCTTAAAAGAATAGAAATGGAGAAGGCTAACAGTCTTAATTGGCTAACAGATCAGATCTGTGGTAAGTTTCTTGCTATGTTAATCCCCAAATTCTGATACAGGCTTAGAGTGATTTAGTGTTACTATTGGTTTCTGGTATTTTACCATTGACATTTATACTTTCTTAGGTTCGGAGGCTAGTTTTGATTTCATTATTTGATATTCAATTGACTCTTCTTGTAAACAGATTTACTAATGAAATACTTCTGTCTCTTCGCTCAATAGCTAGAGATGATTGCCATGGAAAATCCTGCAGACTTGAAGAAGCAATTGTATGTTGAATTTGAAGGAGAGCAAGGGGTAGATGAAGGAGGTGTTTCCAAAGAATTTTTTCAACTGGTTGTGGAAGAAATCTTCAATCCAGATATTGGTATGTGCTACAAGAATTTACTAATTTATCAAATTTTTCACACAAAAGGTTGGTGCAGATGATCTTTCAAGGTCCCTTCCAACCTGGGCTGTTCTATGTTTATGCAGTGCCTTTCTGTGTCTGCTGCTGCTTCTTTCTGAAGCTCTCCAGATTTCTTGGTGATCATAAGGGTATTTGACCCCTTGAGGCTCACTATGTCTTTATCATCAGTCATCCTCCTAAGGAGGAATGATGAAAAGCTGTGTGTATAGCTAGTGAAAGCTACCACTGCCTGTTTGGGTATAAATCAGTAGTATAGGGTTTCTTTGCAGGGTTCCTGTGTTTGTTCTCTCACCTTTCTCCTCACTCTGCTTTGTGATTAGCTTCTAGAATTAGTAATCAAACCAAAGAGGAAGAGCTTCTGCAGTAAAACCAGAGTAGGACTTATGGTGAGTTTTTATTTCCTCCCCTTCCTCCAGCTTAAAACATCTGATAGTCTCAGTTCTTCCAATGATTTCATCTGAAAGGGGTAAAAATCTGCAGTATAGCAGTAATGTCAAATTTCATTGTTACTTAGAACTAAGAGATTTTGATATATCAGAGCCAAAGTTTTATATTTGTGTTTTAACAGTTGCATTTCCGTCTTGCCTTTTTTCTGTTTTCCCCTCCTTGCTCCCTGCACCAGTGTCTAATGCTTCTGCTTCATACATGCAGGGACATACTGCTTTTAATATGCAGCTGGTCTGTTGCTCTGAGAAGATTAAAATGTCTTAAAATGTTACTAATACTTTGTGTTAGAATAGAAATGAGACCTACCAGGTTCTTACACTAACTTCATAGTTTCTGAATGAAGATGACACATTGCACTTCCTGTTAAGGCTTCCATTAAAGAAGCTCAAAAGCATGTAGCCATTAGTTAATTTGGGTTCTTTGAGCTGTTTTAAAAAATAAAGCTGCTAGTTTCATAGCTTTGAAAATTGATGAATATAAACATAAAAGTTCAGTTTGTTCAGGTTGAAGAGGAAGTCCCCAGAATCAGTAATAGGATCTGAACCTTGGCGCTTGCCGTTACCCGTACAGAAGCCAGTTCTTATAACAGGCAATACAGATCCATAGGCAAGTCTTACTCTGAAAACTATCATTAAGTTGGAGGGATTTGGAATCTGAATTAGCAAGGTTACATGGAATAAATTGGAGTATAGCAAAATAAGGAAGTCTCACTACTTTGACAGAGGTGTATTTTCATTGCGAAATACATTTATTCTTTTTACCTGAGTTTGGCTAAGCAGAAGTTGCGTGGGATGCCTATATGGAAATAATCCCATTTAGTAACTGAAGTCTGATTCAGCTAAGATCCAGCCAGTGCGTGTATGCTCCCTGTGTATAAAGATGGGTAATAGATTAGATGAGCATGCATGAGTTATAGTTTACTTCTGTATTCAAAATACAAAAAAGTAAAAACTGAGTACACTTTTTGTACTTGGAGGGTTGGGGGGCAGGGAGGGTATTTATTGGCTTTTGACATAAATGTGCAAAATGAGAAAATGTAGCTTACATTCATGCTCTTTTGCACCTGTTAGTATGCACTGCAGTTTATACACATACATGCCAAGTGGGTTTTTCTTGATTCATAAACACTTTATTTACCAGAGAAAATGAAGGGAATCCTTTAAATGGAATTTAAAATATCATCTGATAGGTATGTGTGAAGTCATGCTTATACCTGTAAGTTTGGTTGCCATTACATTTCAAGTATTTTGATATTAAACTCCTGTCAAGTTTTACTCAAAGCAGGTAATAACTTGAGCCAAATTAGATTTAAGACCAAGAGTCACCATGGTTAAAGGGAAGAAGGAATAACTTCATACAATATTCCAACCAACACTATACAACTGGTTTTGTCTTATTACAGCTTCCGTGTTATTCTGGTGTTTTATTTTTATTTTAATGTACAAATGTCTTAGTTTTGGTCAATTAATAAAATGCTGTATTTCACATTAAAAGTGTTTCCAGAAGTTGGTCTGGGTAAAGTGTTACTCCTTAATTATTAGACATTTGCTGGAGTTGTTTATTTTGACTGTTTAACTCTTCCATCATCTTCCAGAAAGTACTCCAGAAATTGCTTTTATTTTGCCAGTAATCCCAAAGTTACTTCAGTCAATTCAGAAAATGGAATGCAGGGTTCTCTTTAATCACAGAATCATAGAACAGTTAGGGTTGGAAAGGACCTTAACATCATCTAGTTCCAACCCCCCTGCCATAAGCAGGGACACTTCACACTAAACCATGCCACACAAGGCTTCGTCCAACCTGGCCTTGAACACTGCCGGGGATGGAGCACATACAACCTCCATGGGAAACCCATTCCAGCATCTCACCACCCTAACAGGAGAGAATTTCTTCCTTAGATCCAATCTAAACCTCCCCTGTTTAAGTTTGAACCCATTACCCCTTGTCCTGTCACTACAGTCCCTAATGAGGAGCCCCTCCCCAGCATCCCTCTAGGCCCCCTTCAGATACTGGAAGGCTGCTATGAGGTCTCTACGCAGCCTGCTCTTCTCCAGGCTGAACAGCCCCAACTTTCCCAGCCTGTCTTTGTCTGGGAGATGCTCCAGTCCCCTGATCGTCCTCGTGGCCCTCCTCTGGACTTGTTCCAACAGCTCCATGTCCTTTTTATGTTAAGGACACCAGAACTGCACACAATACTCCAGGTGAGGTCTGCTGAGAGCAGAGTAGAAGGGCAGTCTCACCTCCTTCGACCTGCTGGTCACGCTCCTTTTGATGCAGCCCAGGATATGGTTGGCTTTNACACAATAGGTGAGGTCTGCTGAGAGCAGAGTAGAAGGGCAGTCTCACCTCCTTCGACCTGCTGGTCACGCTCCTTTTGATGCAGCCCAGGATATGGTTGGCTT
>NDXB01013675.1:0-10500 GCA_002631895.1 Agapornis roseicollis
GCAGCCGGCTCATGTTCATGTTCTCATCGACCACCATCCCCAAGTCCTTCTCCACAGGGCTGCCCTTAGCCTGGCAGGAGGCTTCTGGTGAGGGCACCAGCTCCTGCTGTACAGGGGCATGGAGGAGACTGATGCTGGCACAGAGGAGAGGTGGAGCAAGGGGAACGTGCTCTAAAGAAGATGTAAGAGAGCAGGGTTCACCCATCGCGCTCTTTTCTTCCCCTTCTTATTTCTAAGGTGAAAATGCACTTGCTGCAAAAAACTGACTTTAATCTTCATAGCAGTCTTTAGCAGGTACACAGCCGGGGGGAGCGGGCTCGCTGCCGGGGGGATTTGCCACTTGGATGGCCTAAATCTGTGTATTTCTGGCTCATTTATCACCCACATATCACCAGCAGTGCCCTCGGAACTGAAGAGGGCTCCAACAGCGAGGACGTGGCGGCACAGCCTGGTCCTGCGAGCACGATGGGAGGCTGCAGAGCATCACTACGAGGAGCAAGGTCCCACCTCCCCATCTGATCCCATCTCCGGAGTCGCGCTGGCCTCTGCACACCCCGCAGGGCAGGAACTCGCAGCATCGGCTCCCAAAGTGTCCTACTTTATCCAGAGCTCATCGCCTGTCCCCAGAGCCCTCTTGCTCTGGCAGCGTTACCTGGGTAAGCTCCAGCTGTCGGCTCCATTCATCTGGGCTGCATTAAGTGCCTGGCAGGTTGCATTATTCCTTAAGTGCGTGCAGTTCATCCCAGCCTCATCTTGCAGCAGTTCCCACAGCCTGGCAGGGGTAAGGGTTTGCAGCATCCCACAGAGTGATTCCCTTTGGTCAGGAAGCTGGAGCTCCCACTTCCCTCTTTTTCCTGTTAAATATGGAAAAGTGGGGTTAAAGCTTCACCATTTGGGGTTTTTCTTGCATCCCATCAGCTGTGGAGCTGCTGATTTTTAGCTGGAAAGCAGTGTGTTGAAGGTATATACCTGTTGCTAACACGTATTTCAACTGAGGTCAAAGTACAGTCCCTGGTTACATCTGGGGGATGGGGAAATGCAATTAAAAGCTCTTCATTCTGCTAATAATAATCGAACAAGTGTCTGTCAGCCAGGGCAGCTCCATTTCTGTTAGTGGCAGTAGGATGCAGGGGGTCTAGCAAGGTGGCTTTTAGTGGTGAATTATCCTGTATTGGGACTTCTGTTCTGGAGTAAAACATGGGAATGTCCAGGGGATGTGTAGCAGGTTGGGGGCAGGGCATGGAAACTGGGATTTTTATATCCCAGAATCCATAGGCTATCAGTGGATGCTGGGACCTGCACTGGGTACCACTGGGAGCTGTAACCAGTGCTTGGAAATGGGGCTTCCTGGCTCATTGCTCCTGCCTCCATCCCCGGTTCATCCTGCTGCTGCTTCCAGTGCTCAGCCCAACCAGGACCAGCCCCAGCCCATGCTAGGGAGATGCCTCCAGCTTTCCTGCGAGGCAGGAGAGGACATCAAAGGCATCAGCCCCATGTCCTGCCTCGGCCCCTCTCCCCCTTCCCTGGGTTTGCATCATGGAAAATGCTCTCGGCAGGCAGCTGGCTCAGCTCCATGGAGCCACCCGGCTCCATCCTGCCCGGCTGGGGCTCACACACCAGTTCCTCCCCTGTCCAGGGATGGGGAATGTTTCCCCCTCCCTCCCTCCTGTGAGGCAGCGTCTCTTCCCCTCTCATGGAATAACCACAGATCCTTGGGAAATGCTGAGGAAAGCCGCTGCCTTTTCCTCCTTCCTCCTTCACCCACCAGCTAGAACTGATTAAACCTGCAGAAGCTCAGCTCTTCCTGGCTTCCCTTTTAATTTCAGACCCCCTGGTAAGAGGAGACATGATAAAATGCAAGATTAAATGCCTAATACCTAGGATTTGGGATTACCGAGGCCAGGCTGGATAGCTGGAGGTAGAAGGATGTGTCTGGTTAAAGGGAGGTTTGAACTAGTGATGCATCCCCGCATCTTCTCTCCCATCTGTAGCATGAACAAGGCAGGACAAGACCCCTGCACAGATCCAGCCTGGAGGTGTCTGGGAATGACAAGGTTCACTCACTGATGTTCAGGGGTGGCTTTGGGATGGGGTTTCTGCATGGGGCAGGGGTGAGACCCACAATCCCACCCCATGGCAGCAGGGTGAGGGTCCACAGGCCCAAGTGTCTTGGGTTTGTAGATAACAGCATCCAACAGCCCCTGTCATACACCAAACACATCATCCTGACATCCCCTCTGCCTCCCGCTCCATACTGGAGGGTTTCAGGCTTTGATGGCTGGAAAGATGCTGCTGATTTATTCATGGCCACTTCCCACCCATTAGCATTAATAGCTCTCATTGCTCTCCTCCATCTATGGAGCTCATTCCCATCCCTGCTCAGCCTTTACTGGGAAGGTCAAGCACAGGGAGATGCTAGAGCCCAACAGATTTCCTAAACAGAGCTGGTGTGCTGGGTTTCCACCCTCTGCATCCAACCTTTCCAACAGGGAAGGAGAAAGATGCCCGTAAACGTCCCCTCTCTGTTCCTTCTTCCTCTTGACCTTCTCACTCAAGAGAAGATGCTGCAGAGATGGTTCTGTGCAGAGCTGCTCTGCCTTCCCCCCAGCCACTCGCTGGCCATGCCATATGGCAAAGCAGCTCTGCTCTGCCTCGGTTTGAGTGGAAATGTGGCCTTTAGGTGAACCCCAGCACTATGTGAACCCCATGAGACCACCACATCGCATCTCACTGAGCAGCCAGGGGGCCCTCAGGGCTTCCTCAGGGGAGGGAAAACCAAGTGTCTGAGATAAACATCCAGGTCTGAGCTGCTCAGAGGGACCAAAAGGATCCCCAGAAGGTGCTGTTGAAGGATGCTCCTTCCTTTGGTTCCTCCTTAGCTTCAAACCCATCACCCTGCTCTGGCCCTGCACCTGCACCCCACCTCTGTTTAATTTCACCACTATCACCTTTAAGCACGACCAGGGTGCCCCAGTGCCAGACTGGTGTTACTGGGGAGCAGGGAAGGGAGGGATCTGGGGGGCTGCAGGGGGGTTCTGGTACCATAGGACTGGAATCCCTGGCTTAGCCCCCCAGGAGCATCACATTGGAATGCGTGGGAGCGTTCTGCATCTTCCCAGGCCCTGAGAAGTGTGAGATGCTCTTTGCTGGTGGTGGCTCTGTGCCTGTGAAGCCATGTGGGTGGGGGGAAGGACTGCAGAGGATGAGCTGGTATCCAGGGATGGAGCTGAATATCCCCAACCCAGAAAGCTTTGTGTCTGAGCTCCAGGTTGGGCTTTTCCAAGGGATCTTGCTCAAGTCCTCCCCTATCCCAAGACCTCTTGCACTGTGCGATGTTATTGGAAGCAGGGACATGGATAAATGCGATAACACTAAGAGAGATGCTGCGATGCAGCTGAGGGGTTGAGGAGTGGATAAATGTGTTAGAGCTGAGATACTGCTTAGGCTCCTCCTGCTCCTACCTGAGCTACAGGAACTACCTTGAATAGACCAGCCAAGGCTTTGGACCTGCATTGGGTGATGCTTTGGTTCCTTTTATAAGATTACTAATCCTTTAGAGGCTTAATAGCAGAACTGGAGCCTTCCCATGGCTGCCTGGGGGCTGGTGCTCAGACACAGCAAGAGGCATCGTTTCACTCAGCCAACACTGCTAAGGGCACATCTCTGCTTTGGGGATACTCATAGTGTTTGGGAAGCACAGGGCTCAGTTATCTGATGGCCAATGAGGCCCATTCACTGTGCTGGTTGAAGGTGTGTTCTCAGCCTGTGGACCGAGGCAGGTGAGGGGACATGATCCTGTGGTGCCCAAATGCCCGAGCCCTGTGGTGTGTCTCGTGTGACAGAGATGCTGGGGTTTGGCATCAGTGAAATGAGCATCAAAGCGGTTTGGGAAGGGGCTGTTTGGCACAGGGTGGTGAGAACAAGCAGAGGGACATTGCCAGAACCTGTTGGTGTCACCTCCCCTGGGAGGGTCCCCCTGTCAGGTTGTGAGCAGGAGACTGCATCTCGCTCTGCCACCACACAGCAAGCTACCCACGAGCCATAGAACCACAGAGGGGTCTGGGTTGAAGGGACCCCAAAGCTCACCCAGTTCCAACCCCTACCACGGGCAGGGACACCTTTCACTAGAGCAGCTTGCTCCAAGCCCCATCCATGCTGGATCCCAGTGAGGGGCCAAGCAAGGGATGGGGAGCATGGAAGGGTTGGGGACCAGGGACTGGGGTCTGGCATACCGAAGATGATGCTTTCCCAGTGTGCTCCATCCCTTCGAAGTGCTGATGCCTGGAGGGATTCTGTGGCTGCAGCCATCATCCTATGGATCACATCCCTTATCCCTTATTGGCAATGAGGCACTTCTCAATTTGAGTTTTCCCTTTTCGAGTTCATCCTTGAGCTCCCTCAGCAATGGGTTCAGCGAGGTCTGAAAACCCATTTCCTTTGGTGTATACTTGCACTTGGTCCTGGTGGCTTCATTGGATTCCCCTGGGATATCTCCTATGGGATGAGACAGCCCCGAGATCTCTCAGCTCTCACTGGGGTTTTACCTGCAAGAGCCCAACCTCTGTGCCCACTCCAGCACAGCAAGAGAGGGTTGAAAGCACAAATTCCCTCTCCCCAAGAGCTCCGCGGAGCTGGAATTGTTATGGCTCATTGTGAAATGAAAAGGCAATCTCGGAATATTCCATTTATGCAAAATATCCCATCCCGAGGCTCTTCCCTCCAGCTTCTCTTCGTGTTACCTCAGCATTAGCAAGCGCTAATGCTTTGTAATTTGGAAGAGAGCTGAAATGACAAACCAGAACGCTTTGCTGCAGGAACCCTTCTGAAAGCTGGGGAACAGCTCAAAGGATGAGCCTGCTGGTGCACTTTGGGATAATCCTTCCCGGATGGGCCCCTCTTCCCACTGGGAGCTGGATCTTCATCCCTTGTGTGACCAAGAGAAGGAATTGATGGCCGGAGGTGGCTACTCCAGAGAAGAAACGTTTCTGGTGGCTTAAAATGAGGCCTCCACCAAGGTGGGGGGTACATAAGTGATGGGAACAGGCACCTTCCCTCCTGCTCTCTGTTCCTTTCCTAACATGCAATATACATTGGGTGAAACTAAAACCAGCTCCCATGCAGAATTCCTCACCCAGGCTGTGCTAAGGCCACGTCGGAGCTGGAATTGCAATGGGTAAATGGCTTCTGGCTTGTGCTGGGCTTGGGTCTACAGCATCTTGCTCCTTCCTCCTCCTGCTGTCCCGAGTGGCTGCTGGAGAGCCAGGATCATCAGGAATGTGAATGCTGCTGGCAGCGGGATCTTCCCAAGCTCTTTTGTCCAGCATGGAGATGTTTCTGTGGACTCTCAGTTGCACAAAGCTTCACAGAGCTGCGTTTTGGACTGGAAAATGTTCCTTTTTGGGTGTCAGTGAGGACCGGATCATCCTTTACACAGAGCCCTGCCATGTGTGGGCCTGGGCAGGAGAGGAGGAATTCTTTCCATGGCACTGGAGGAGAGATCCCGTAAATCAGATCCCACCTTGCCTCCTGTGCAAGTACCACTGGGGAGGGAGTAATGAGCATCCTCGGGGCACTTTGGTGTGTGCAGTACAGGAGGAGGCTGCAGCAGAGCATTACAAATCACTGGCAAGAGAAGAGGGATTTAACTGGAAGCTTTGGAAATGCATTCGAACCCCCTCGTTTTGTAGGTGGGGTTAATTCACATTCATCTGTGAAAATATCCAGGTTTTCTATGTGGGGACAGATGACATTTCCAGAGCTCCTCAAGCCTTTAGGCTTCTCCAAGCTCTTATTGCAAAGCTGGAGATAATCGCTTTTCCAAGGATCTAAAGATGACTCCACATTTGCACAACGTGATTAGGAACAAGCCACTTTATATTTACACTCAATCATTGGAACAGGGCCACTCCAGAGCAGCCCATGGAGCCTTTCATCCCACAGGGATGGGGATCTGGTGCTGTGGTTACTTCCAGGCATGACACCAAAACACCCCCCAGTCTCTGAAAGGGGCTTTGGGAACATGCTGGCTCATCCTCCTGCTCCTAATGCATTGCCCAGATCTTCCTTGGCTTTGGTGGATGGAGGGAATGGTTTTCCACCTTCTCTCTACAGCAACCTTTGGGGATGCTGGGGAAGCTGCCGCAGCATCTCCCACAGGATGGAGGTTGGGTGGAAGCTGGATGGATCCTCATGCCCCTCAAGCATCAGCTGCCAGGGAGGGGATGGGGGGTGACAAAACTGTGCCTCTTCCCAGCACAGGGAGCGTGTGACCACAGGCCAGGGATGCAGCAGCGAGCAAGAGCCATCACAAGGCCTATGTTAACCTCCACAGCCACCCTGGTGGCAGGAATATGCCACATCCTGGCTCCGTGCCTCAGTTTCCCCATTGCTAGGAAGGGGAAGGGATGTCTGCTTCATAGCTGCAGCCCCAACCTGCCCCATCCCCTCTGCTCCAAATCCCCCTTCCCAAGGCAGCAAAGCCAACCTGGCAGCAAAGCATCCCAGGAGGGGACCCTGCTCCAAGAACCCTCGCATCCAAGCCCTGCGGTGCCCACGTTGCCTCTGCGGGCTGTGACCCCCCCTTTGGCAGCAGCGATCCCCTTGCCCATCGCCTCCAGGTCGGAGGCTCCTCTCGCCTGCGGTGCCAAGTCCCGCTCCAGCGGCTGCGCGTTCTCCAGCGTGAGTCATCCCCGCCCCGAGCTCCCGGCCGCTCCAGAACAACATCGGAACATTCCTTCTCTCTGATCTCAGAGCCTGGCTGTGATCGCTCCCTCCCTGCTTCTCCTTCCTCCAGCCGCACGGTTCCTCCTGCCCCGGCTCAGCCGGGCCGGGACCAGAGGAGGCTTCACCAGGATAAACCAGAGCTTGAAGCGAGGCGGATTCGGGTCTCTTCCCTCTCCCAGACTCAAAAGGAGTTTCCCGGCTGCCATTGAGGTTGGGGTTTCCTCTCTCTGAAGGCAGCGGGGTCGATGCTTTGCTGCGTTGTTTGCTGCTGTTCCTCTCCATCCAAGTCGTGTCGGTGCGAGCTGCACACGCAGAGCGCTGGGGAGGGTGCTCTGACCCTTCGGTCCTGCACATCTCCCATCCTACCATGAGTTCTGCTCCAGAGGCACCCCCCGGGACCCTTCCTTTCTCTCCCTGCCATCCCTTTTGTCCCGAGTGGGTGCTTCTCTCCTCTGCTCCTCCAGAGCTGGTCCCACAGCCTGCAAGGACGTGGGCAACAGCAGCATCCATCTCCCTTCCATGAGCTGGGCACTGAAGGAAAGGGGAAAGAGCCAGGCTGAACTCTCCCTCCTCCACCATACCTTGTCCCCTGTATTCCAGCTTTAACCCCTGCAGGCAGCTGCCCTCATCCTTACACCCACCTCCATCATCTTCCAACACGTTCCTGGTGGACCCATGGGGAGACCTGCACTTGGAAAACTGCTTCAGAGCAGGCTCCTGTGCAGGCATGGGCAGTACCCGAGTGCCTCTGCCAGCTCCTGCTGCCGGCAGCACTGACCCTTGCTCCTGACATCCCGCTGCTTCCCCTCGGGCTCTTTGGCCGGCTCCGCCTGGCACAGGTACAGCCTCTGAATAGGAATCAGATTTTGCTCAAAAGCATTGATCTCTTCTGGCTGTGGAGTGCCCAGATGGCCTCCAGCGGCATCGAGCAGTGTGAAAAGCCAAAGTCAAATATCATCTCCCCCCCAACCAGCTGGGTTTGTTCAGCTTGCCTGGATGGCCAGGATGAGGAAGGCATCGCTCCAGGACAGCGGTGGAGCTGGCACCTTGGGCATGCAGCTGTAACCCCTCACCCTTCCCTGGAAGTCCAGAATCATGGAATCACAGAATCCTGGAATGGTTTGGGTTGGAAGGGACCTTAAAGCTCCTCCAGCTCCAACCCCTGCCACGGGCAGGGACCCCTTCCACTGGAGCAGCTTGCTCCAAGCCCCTGTGTCCAACCTGGCCTTGAGCACTGCCAGGGATGGGGCAGCCACAGCTTCTCTGGGCTCTAAGGTCTCTCCTTAAGGAGCCTTCTCTTCTGAGCAGCAGCTCCAAAGTTTCCCAAACACCCCTTTAACAATCAGCCTGGCAGAGGGCAGGGAAGGAGGACCCAGTGCAGCATCTCCACAGCATCACCCAGAAGTGGGGATTTCATTCCTCTCATCCTCCACTCACCGGATGATGCTCCTCTGCCAGAGCCAGGTGAGGAACCGGGCTCATCCTGCGCCCCATTTCTGAGCTTTATCCCTGAACCCCTTTCCTGGGCAGCACTCTGCCGCAGAGCCTCATGCCTGGACTCTGCATCTGCTTTAGGACCATGGGGTGCTGGTGGTTAAATCATGCTGGGCATGGCAGGGTTATATCCTGTGGCTCTGTGGGGGGGGGAGAGCATGGGTTTGGTTCGATGCTGAGATTTATCCCAGCCATGGGGAAGGGGGAATGTGGCCGCGGTGCGTTGTTAATTAAAGGCTGATAATCAGCCTCTGCCTGCAGAACATCAGTGGCTCTGGCTGTAAAGAGGTCGAATCTCCTCAGCAGTGTGCGGGATTGGGGTGTTGGGGCAGGGGTTATGTTGGTGAAAGCTCGGATCGGTTGTTTCAGTGCATCACGGTGCGCCCATGGTGGTTACAGCCATGGGATGATGCTGGCTGCTAGGTGGGGATGTGGGAATGGGGACACAGGGATGGGGATGAAGTGATGGGGATGTGGGGATGCAGGGAGGGGGACACAGGGATGGGGATGAAGTGATGGGGATGTGGGGATGCAGGGATGGGGACACAGGGATGGGGATGAAGTGATGGGGATGTGGGGATGCAGGGAGGCCATGCTTGGCATGGACACTGATGCCTTTAGGGCTATTGGTTCTTGCATTTCTGTGCAAAAGGAAGGCCATAGATTCCTCTGTGATGTAGTAGCACGCTACTAACCCCAGTTAACAGCAGTGTAAGTGATAGCACTGGATCAAGGCAGATGAAATCATGCCTTCAAGTTCTTCCAGCTGAGACCCTAAGGCTGGATAACAGGAACACCAGCTTAAAGGTGAAAATCCTAAGGTCTTATTCCTAAGGCATCAAAACAGTATCCATTCCTTGCAGCTAGAAGCATTGAAGCCTGGTCCTACACCCGTTGGACATCAAAGCGCCCAACANGGATGTGGGGATGCAGGGATGGGGACACAGGGATGGGGATAGAGATGAAGTGATGGAGATGTGGCAATATAGGGATAGGGATGAAGTGACAGGGATGTGGGGATGGAGCAACAGGGACCCAGGGATGGGGATGAAGTGACAGGGATAGGGATGAAGTGATGGGAATGTGGGGATGAAGTGATAGGGATGTGGGGACGCAGGGATGGGGGCTCAGGGATGGGGCTGAAGTGATGGGGATGGGGCCCACAGGGATGGAGATAGGGATGAAGTGATGGGGATGTGGAGATGCGGGGATGGGGATGAAGTGATGGGGATGTGGAGACGCAGGGATGGGGACGGAGGGATGGGGATAGGGATGAAGTGATGGGGATGGGGGCCGAGGGACGGGGCTGTGGGGACGGTTGGGGCTCACGGAGAGCTCTCTCTGTGTCTCCTTGGCAGGCTCCGAGCAGAGGAGCTCAGAGCCCCGCGCCCCGCGCCGGCTCCTTCCGCTCCTCTTTGTGCTGCCCGACCGCGCTCCGCGGGCCCTGCGCCTCGCTCCCGGCCTGACCCAACTTTCCCACGGCCGCGACCCGGCTGCGGCCCCGCCGGGGGGGTCCCGCTCCGTGCCCTCCCCCCCACCCCCCCCGCCCCTTCCCCGGCCCCCCCCCCNTGTCTTTAGCAGAATAAACAAAGGATTTCAAAAAGTTCCTTCTGAAATCATGGATTTAAAGGCAATTTGTGCCTGTTGATGTGAGCCTTTTCCCTTGGTTATTACTCCTTTGTTTTGTTCTCCTTTGCTGCTGGGTGCTTTGTGGTATATGCTCTTACAAATCCCCCCCCGCCCAGACGGCGGCGGCGGCGGCGAACGGGGAGGGCGGGAGCAGCCGAGCGTGCCCCCCCCCCCGCCGCCTCCCGCCGCTCCATGGCCCCGGCCGCGGCGGAGCCCAGCGCCCGCTGCCCCCCGGGGACCGGGACCGGACCCGGACCCGGACCCGGACCCGGCCGGAGGCGCTCGGCTCGGAGGCCCCCGGTGAGTGCGGGACTGGGTTGAGGGGAGAGGGTGGGGGGGAGGTGAGGGGGGTGCAGGCGGACACACGGACACGGCGGCGTCCGGACGGACTCGCGTCGGCCCCGGGGGCAATGAGCGCGCAGCGGGAACCCACGGGGCACCCGCGGGCATCGGGAACCGCGGCACCAAAGGGCACAGCGGGCTCATGGAAATGGGGCACCCGCGGGCACCGGGAGTGTGCGGAGCCGGGGCACCCACGGGCACGGGGCACCCACGGCACCCACGGGCACGGGGCACCCACGGGCATGGGGCACCCACGGCACCCACGGGCCCGGGGCCCCCACGGGCCTGGGGCCCCCACGGCCCCGAGGGCCC
>NDXB01013675.1:22051-43210 GCA_002631895.1 Agapornis roseicollis
CCCTCCACAAACCTTGCTCCTTGTTTCCTCTCGGGATGTGGTCTGGATCTGCTCTAGGGGAAGCTGTTCCTGCCCAGAGCAGGGGGTTGGAGCTGGATGTGCCTTAGAGTCGCTCCCAATCCAACCCATCCCATGGTTCCCTGTGGTTGAGCAGGGTCTGACAGCCCAAGGTGCAGCCGGGCAGATGGATTCAACTGCCCCTTGGTTGGTTGTTCCCCACAGGATGCTTGGAGCTGCGGCTCCTGCCTGGCTGTGGCTCCTCATCCCCAAGGCGCTCACTGCAGGCTCCAAGCTCCAGCTCCCCAGGACAGGGTTATTCAAGCATCTCTTGGTGTGACCCTAATTGGGTTGGACAAGGCAAGGGGCCCGGGGCTGCCGCAGCCCGTGCTGGCTGCAGGAATAACGTTGGAAGTGATCCAAGCTGCTGTGACACGTTATGGAACAGCAGCTCCAGCGGCAGCCGGTCCCCGATGATCCCAGCCCGATCTCCTTTGTGTTCAGATTGAACACTTGGGAGCTGCTTGGAAGCAAAGGGGCCAAAGGCAGGGAGATGGAGCTTGGCTTCATGTTGCTTTTAGCATGTGAATATAGACATGGGGCAGCATGGCGGGTGTGGAACCCTTCCCCTTTTGTCTGCTGGGGAAACTGAGGCACAGGAGTGGTACCACAGCCAGCCTCAGGGCTGCCTCTGCCATAGGGATGCTCTTCCCACCCCGTTCCCCATCACCAGCAGGCTGTTGTTCTCTATGGGGCTGGTGGCCAAGCTGCCCGATCAGCTTTCTGCTGGGTATCCCTGTCCCTCTCAAAGCTGCTGCAGCCATGAGATGGAACAAGCAGAAGAGGATGGGTTGGACACCACCTCCCCTGCTCCAGCTCAGGGTCAGGCAGCCCCTGGGCAGGAACCTCACACAGTAGCTTAAAGGGAGGTGCTCCATCAAGTGGTGATGCTTTAGGGGAAACCTGGACTCTCAGGGTCCCCTTTGGCTCTTTCTGGGGGTCTTGGTCCCACACGTGCCCCCCTGGAGCTGATGGAGGGTCTGAAAGCACCGGGAGTGCAGGAGAACACAGCCCAGGGCCGGGGGGAGCGCTGGGTATCACTGCACATGGCAGCAAACGCGGTTCAGAGGCAAGGGGTCTGGCTTAGGTTGGACAAAGCAACCTGCCAGGAAGCCAGGCTGGGAAGAGAGCCCCGGAGGAGGAGGAGGAGAAGGGAAAAAGGCTTCAGGGTCAGGGACTGGTTTTGGTTGAGAGTTTATTGGAAAACGCAGTACAAGAAGCAATACCGAACACTTGGGTGGCTCTAAACGCTACAGCAACTTTCCCTTTGATTCCCTAGGGGAGTCCAAAAGAACAGCTCCAGCACTAGTGGATCTAGCAAGGTTTGCCCATTGCAAAGTTCCTATTGGTAGAAAGAAGTGTAAACAGCTAGCCTAGACAACCCACCATCACCTCAGAGTGTTACCAAGCTCCTTCATCCGCTCAACTAAATCCTTGTGTTTCTTTCCAAGCTTCGAGGATGCTGGGACACGACCACCTCTGATGGGAATGGTACGATCGGGAAAATCAGCAAACCACAGTTTATTGAAAGCAGAAATCAAGTCAGCCCTTTGCTAACACATCTGTGCTGGTCAGAGATTGCTATTTGGCAACCAGAGCCGCTGCTCCAGTTTAATGGAGGAGGGAGAACACGAGCTCCTTGCCTTCCTTTCTATAAAAACATTCATTCATATATAAATAGCTTCCATATAATGTGTATTATACAATCAAGACAGTCTCTGGGTGAATCTGTGGAGTGGGAAGAGCTGGGAACATTCATATAAATAGACCTTACTTAGCTGGTTTGTCCCTAGAAATGACACAGCAAGCCAGGAGCCAAGGACTCGCCAATCCCACTGGAGGTGGAAGAGGTGTGGGCAGCACCACTGAGGATGGAAGAAGCTGCTTCTGCTCTGAGCTTTTATCTTCATCCTGGGCTGCTGCTGCTCCTGTCCAGCTCCTGGCTCGGGCGCTGCATGGAGGAGGCTGTGGTGGTCAGAGAGGATCAGCAGGGACATCCCATTGGGGTGAGAGCAGAGGGCAGACGAGGCAATAGCTTGGTCAAAATACTCCACAACTGAGAAGTGTGAGAATGAACAACCTGGAGACAGGCACCCAGGAAGAAGTTATTCCAGTCAATGAGTCCTTAAACCAGGGATGCACAAAGCCACGGTGAGCAAATCCTTTTGGAAAGGAACCACCTCGTGTGCCAGTGGGTTTCTCACCCTAGAAATCCCTGCTCAGGGTGTTCTGTCCCACTCTTTGTGCTCTGGACACCCCAGACCAAGCTTCAGCCTCACACCACCTTTCCCTAACTTCTTGTGCCAGCCACGTGTCTTTAAGTGCTATGGATAAACGGGATTTATCCCATTGGCTTTGTCTGGCAACTCTCAGAAATCCTCCTACTGACTCCTCAGGGTGTCTGCTTACTCCTCAGGGAGCTGCTACAGGGTGAAAAGGAAGGACTGAGTGGCAAAGGGACGTTCTCAGAGGGATGCTCAGCATGATGGGGGTTTAAGGCAAGTGTTACCCAAGTAAGTTGAGGGCAGCAGGGACACAGACCTGTTCAAAGGTCTGCAGAGTAAGGAAGGAAAGGGCTGTTCAGAAGTAAGATAGGAAGACTTCATCTCTATACAACAGCTGTGGAGCCCAGGATTCCCTAAATCCCAGGGCAGGATGCCTGGTACCCAGCGGAAGGCAGAGCATCCTGGGAGGGAGCCATGCACCCAGAGCAGCCCAGGAAGCAGCAATCAGCATGGGAATGTTGGAGGCTGAGGGTGACCCACACCAGCAAAACTCAAAGGAAGCAAAATCCTGGATTCCAGCTCCTTCAGCACAGCATCCAAGCAATACTGAGAGAGAGCTTCCTTCACGTTACACCTGACTCTAGCTACAGCAGGCCCAGTGGAGTTGAAGGCTCTTTGCAGCTCAACACCACGTCCTCACAGCCTCAGCTGAAGCCAGTGGCTCCTGAAACACAGGATCTGAATTTAAACCAGCAGAGAGCTTGCTTTATTGCCATCTTCTCCCCATCCTCACCTGAGGAGCGGCAGCAGAGCACTCTGTGCCCTCAGCTACCAATGTGCCACACACTAGAGATAGAGATCTATATAAATCACAACCTCAAAGTGTACTCAAGTGCTCACGAGTGTCTGGGAGACTCTTTACAAAGCCTGGATTTATTTAAGTTTAAAAGCTGGAAGGAGAAACCAGGGCATGATTAGAACATTTCCACAAAGCTCAGGAAGCAGCAGCAGCAGCAGCTCAGTTCCCAGTGCTATGGAGGGAAGCGTAGCCCCCTAAAATGATGTCTTCTGGTCACTGCCATGCAGCCTAAAGCTGACACTAACCCTGGTATGTCATTCCAGCAAGGTGGTCACGAAGCCATACAAAGTACAGACCCTTAAGCCAGCGTGGAAGAGGAGGTGGAAGCACTTTCTATGTGGTTTGGCTCTATCATGACCAGCAAACACCTGATAGCTCCTAGGATTTCTTGTTCAGCCTCTCCAAATACAGCTTGCAGGCCTCAGAAGGATTGTTTAAAGGGTTTTATAATGAAATGATAGTAGGATACATGCCCTGGTATGTGGGTAACGTGTTTAGCTTTAAACAGCACTGTGAGGGGAGGCAAAACCCCAACCCATGACTTACAAAAATACCCCCCTAAGTTAAAACTCCTGAACACAAGTGAAAAGCTATGACACTGAAAAACCCCAGTTGCTGTGAATGCTGCCTAAGCCTACCTTAATAGCATTCCGAGTCCAAACACCTTAAACACACACTTCTAAAGGGCTTTTTAATTGAATGGCATCTAGAAAACACAAACAGGGAGGTAGCACTCGGCAGAGACACACAGGAGGAAGGCAAGATGCTATCACAGTCCTCTTAAAGCTCTAAAATTCACAGTATAAGATACTTGAAGCAACTTCCAGTAGTCCTTACAATCTAGTCAACTATGGAGATGTGGGCATCGGCTACACCACAAAACCCTACTGTGTTCACACATCGGGGGCCTGAAACCCAACGGGGAGGAACCTCCTCTGCATGTGGCTGTGGAGTCTCAAGCTCCCTCGAGCTAAGAAAGAGAAAGAATAAATCAAGAGGCAATTGGAAGCGCTGCACAAAAGTCTGACTTCTCTTCAGCTGACTCTCCCAGCAGAAAGAGCCATGGCTTTATGAAGGCGTCTATGGATCCCACACTGGGAATATGCATGGATGTGGCTTATCTCCTTTATCCCTGACGAGGTGAAGGGACTAGGACTTAAACCAGAGACCCTTTGAGCCCTGCGAGGTGTGCCTGGGTTGGTATTGGAAGAGGCTCTGCGTGAGAGGGAATGCAAATTGAAAACCTGTAAAAAAGATTCAGTCCACTTAGAAATATGGCAATATACTTTTGTCACTATATATATATATATAAAAAACCCCAAACCCTATATCCAAGGGGATCCAGTGGAGGCTGGAAAATCCCAAGTAAAATGTCAAAGCGCAACTCCTATTAAATGATATGAATGTCTCTGAGTGTCAAGTCTTGTAAATCCGAGGTCTTTGTGCTCCAGGTAGGTTCTTGGTAGTTTTGCTGGGTTTCTTTTTCCTGGTGCTGGGTCTGGCAGGAACGCTTCCTAGAAAGAGGGAAACACGGGAAGTCAGAGCTCCCACCTCAGAGAGGGACCTGTTCCCCAGCTGGGTAGAGAACTGAAAGCAGAAAGTGAGTTACCATCACTGGCAGATTGAGATCCACCACCAGGCTCCTGGCACAATCTATACCCTGCTCCCATCCCTAAAGGACTGTAGTTTAAGAGCTCCAAGTCCAGGAAGCCTTAGGAAACCTGTGGTGTTTTTATTTAGGTTTGAAGTGTTATAAAGCTCAACCACAAGTGTGTTAAACCACGCTGGCTCTTCTCAGCTCATCTGTTCTTGCCCCACCTCCCAAATCCCATCTTTGTTGGGATGAGGCAGGCCACAAGCACAGACTTGTTCAACACAAACATCACCAGTGTGAGACAGCATGGGCTTTACAGCACTGATGCACAGGAAGAGCTCCTGGATTTCTCAAGCAGCTCTTCCCCAAAGTCCTCAAAACTGCAGAGAAGGGAACTTTCCAGGCCAGCCAGGAGCTTGGGGTCCATGATACAGGCAGGGGTCTACGCAAAACCTGTATCACAGCATGCTGCTGGTGCACTGAAGGTGTTTGGTAAGGCAAAGCAGCTTCATCATAGAGCCATGCAGCTTGTTTTAGACAATTCTGGCTCACTTCCACAGCAGGATTAGTCTGTGACTGCTTCATCAGCCTGAAATCATTCCATAGAACAGCCCAAGCAGGACTCACCAGCTAACAATAATAAATGAATTTAAACTTTGACCATATTTAGCCAAGCCTCCCTTGCACCCATCCCTCACTGTCTGTGGTCTCTCTACTTACACAGCTTTGCTACTCCTCTGCAATCTCAGTCTCCTGGTGCACAACCACTTTGGTCACTGACATGTCCGGGTGCTGCTCCTTTGCTGCTTTGATGGCCTGTGCTAAGACCTGAAAGAGACCACATTTCAGAGCATGACACCAGTGGTCCTCAGGGACAGAAGAGACCATTTCTAACTCTGGGGAGAGAAAAAGTGGCTCCACTTCAGCTGCAGTTTGTGGGTGGCATTCAATGATCTCTAGCAGGAAAAGCTGTTTTCCAAGAACACACCACATCTCTCCCCTGCCCCATGGTAGGAGATGACTGAGAGCAATAAAGCAAACCCTGTTTTTTCAGCCAGCAAGTGTGATGAGCCCATTGCAGACCTTCTCACACACCTCTTGGCATTAATAAGCTAGTCCTTGTTGTTCAGCTGTTCTCCTGCTCCGTGATACTTGCCACTAAAATCAAATTCAAAGTATAATTCTCTGATGACAAAAATCATCGCTTCCAACATGCTCCAGGCCAATGAGCCTGACTCATCAGAAAGGTTTCATATAAAGCTGATGAGATTTAATGCAGGTGCAGAAGTGCTAGGAAATGACTTCTGGCACTCTAGAGCAGCACTAATGCTTCAAAGGTATCAGCAAATTCATGCAGATCTCAAGGAAAAATCGTATTTCACCTTTTTTTGTGGATATTTTTGCCTTTGTCCGGAACAATTCTGGAATCAAACCTTTGCTGCCAACACCAGCTTTGGAATAGAACTGAGCTTTGCTGGCCCAGCTCTGCTGCTGCAAACTGTCAGAAAGGGATTTAGTGCTGAAACCCATCTTGACGTTCTATTTCTACCCCAGTAAAGTTCCCCTCGGCTGTTTTCTGGTGGAGCTGTCCTCAGCAAGGCAGCCTCAGTGTCTAATTCGTGCCAGCTCTCAGAAGCTCTTCTGGACCACATCCAAACTCCTACCTGGTCGTGGTCTACATCTGCATCTCCTGTGATGACAATCCTCTTTTCAATCCGCGTCTCCGAAATGCCACCTTTTACAGTCTAGTACAAAAGGGAAAACTACTGTTAGTCTCAGGAAGCAAAAGGAACTGGAGTGCACGGGGGCTGCCTGCCTAAAGACTGGTGCAAAAATAGCATTTCCAAACCCTGCCATCATACCACAGCAGCAGCACCATGGGGGAAACTGCCACTGCTCAAAGGAAATCTGTCAAATACTCATTGTCTCCTAAGTGAGCCAGGGAAGAGCTTGGTGTATTTCACTGTGTTCCTCTGCTCTTACCTTTGTGATCTGGGTGGTGGTGGTGCTGCTGGTGGTCTCTGAAGTGATGGTCTGAGCAGTCAGCAGGATGCCAGGGTCTAAATCTCCATTGCCACCATCTGTCTGTGGGAAGAAGAACAGGCCATCAGTCTCTGTGGGCTACATGGGGCTGAAGCAGGGGCTCCACATCAACAGAGCTGTGCAATCTGAGGACAGAAACTCCTCTTCATCGTGGACCATGGGACAGAGCAAGCTGAGCTGCACAAGGATGACAGAGGTCTGAAGGCTCAGCAGAGAGAATCACCCCAGAGGACCTCTGACAATGGAAGTCCAGACAGTTGGTGAAGTAAGGACATCTATAGCTGGTCACTTGGTTCCCATCCTGCATGATTCGACCTGCCAAGGTCTGCTGAAAAACCTACGGCTCGTCCTTGCCAACTCATCCTGGCCATGTCTCCCTCACAGTGCACCACTAAGGAACGCTGTGCTGCATCCCCAGTACGGCAGTGGGACGATATCTGGAACTACCACAAGGTGGGACCATTTCCCACAGACTGGAAGGAATCTCACGGCACATCACAAGCCGGTACTCTCCCTGGAGACTTGCTTCTCATCTCTCTGTTAGAAATGGTAACAGCAGTAGGAGAGCAAACCTCCTCTATTTCCCAAGTGACCCGTTGAGAAACAGGATGATGCTCACCACCACCCAGAGCGGGCATCTCTGAACACCCCCTGTGCTCCTGAGCACCCTGTGGGGCAGGAATTGTTCCTCAGCTCCATCTAAACCTGCCCTGGGGCAGCTTGAGGCCGGTTCCTCTTGTCCCAGCCCTTGTTCCTTGGGAGCACAGCCCAGCCCCTCCTGGCTCCATCCTCCTGTCAGGCACTTGGAGGGAGCAATCAGGTCCCCCCTGAGCCTTCTCTTCTCCAGACTGAACCCCCCAGGTCCCTCAGCCCTTCCCCATCACACTTGGGCTCCAGGCCCTGCACCAGCTCCATTGCCCTTCTCTGGCTCCACTCCAGCCCCTCAGTGTCTCTTTTGTGACAGGGGCCCCGAGCTGAGCACAGGATTCGAGGTGCAGCCTCACCAGTGCTCAGTGCAGGGGCACAATCACTGCCCTGGCCCTGCTGCCGCACTGGTGCTGATACAGGCCAGGATGCTGGTGGCTTCCTGCCTGCCTGGACACACTGGACTTAAGCCCTTGGAAAATGAATCAGAACACACCTTACCTGTGCAGCTTCGTAGGTGATGGTCTTGGTCTCCGTGTGGACGATGGGGACTTCTTTTGTGGGGATTTCACTTTTGACAGCGCTGGACACGTCGGAGATGGTGACAGTCTGTGTCTTCACTAGCGGTGGCTGTGAGACAGGGTTAAAAACATCTCCATGAAGACTCAGTTAAGCATTTCCATACCATGACAGTGCTCCTGGCAAATGTTCTGACACTGATCTGATAAAAGCACTGTGGAAACCAAGGTGAGCCTGGAAATCTTTGGGTTTAAGTCTCTAGGATAACACACTGTCAGAGGGCATAGATCATGTGTGAGGATCAAACCCTTCAGACCTTCTCCAACACCCTCAGGTCAGCCCAAGTGAGGCATGAAGGGTTTAACCAGTGTGTCACAACACCACAAAGAAACTGTCTCCACTGATGACCCTCGTCTACTGACGACCATGTCAAGATTGACACAACCCTTGGGCAAGTAAGAGACTTGCTCACAGCTGAGAAGCTTCCTCCTGACTGCAAGTGGAACACTGTATCAGCAAAATTCCTCATCAGATCCTAGGCCTTGAACTTTTATTAAATCAATGTCAGACAAAACAGAAACGAGATGCCTCGAAAGAGAAATGGGGAGGGGGGAAAGAGAAATCAGTTGTGCCACCACCTGATAATCAGCCAGAAGACGACAGGGTTAGTTCAGACCCACAGTGTTTTCCCAGAGGGCTTGATTGCTGCTCACCATTCCCAAACCTGACAGATGCCACTGTGGTTGTTAGCAGGAGAAGTGGGCATCTGTTTAACCAGAAGCAATTCATACCAACACTGAAGCAGGCAAAAATACCTCCCATGGTGGGGAGCAGGAAGGGGACATCAAGGCCCATGTTCATGATGTGAAAGTGTGTTTGACAGCACTTCAAATTTGCTCTGCTGTGCTAAGGCTCAGCCTCTGCTACAGCCGGAGATGGCAAAAACCTCAAGGAACTAAAATTACATGCCTTTGGAGCCTAAATATTTCCCTTTTGGGGGATGCAACAGGATGCTTTGAGCACAGAAAGGCAAAGGGCATTGCGCCACGGCCATTTCATGTGAAGACAAATTGAGTGGGGCTTGTGTGCACTGGCTGTGGGAGATTAACCGGCTGATTAGCTCCAAGCACGAGGCCAAGCCAACACAGTTCCTCTCTGGATCCATGGCATCTGCTTGCTGCAGTGTTTGAGTCCCACTCCAAAGAGGGTGCAGGGGAGCAGGCGCTGGGCTCACTACCTGGAAGCAGCGAATGACTGCGGGCAGCCCGGTACTAGCATCCGAGTCGTGACACTCGCCATTTAGCTCTCTAAAGGCAAATCTGTCTTCACCTTCCTCTGCCACCTCCTCCTGTCCTGCCCAGGGCTGCTGGGGAGGTGCAGGGTTGGTGGGGGGCTCCAGCTCTGGGAGCTCCGAGTCCTTCTCCACATCCGCACAAAGCCCCTTTGCACATCTCAGGTCCTCCTCACTCGCGGGGAGGCTGGGAGCCACCTCCTCCTCCTGCTCCTCCTCGCTGCTTAGGGAGGAAGCACCAAAGTCCTGGCTGGGAGAAGGCTCTGAGGCGGGTGGCACCGGGGTCTCACTACAAGCTACCGACCGCTTTGAGCCCTCCCATGCCACGCCAGTGTTAACACTGCTCCTCTCTGGCACTGCAGCCACATCCTCTCTGGAGACAAAGTCACTCATTGTCTAAAAGGAAATGGATACACAAAAAAAGCCAGGGAGAGAAAGAGAAAGAGCGTTAGGGAGAACAGGAGGTCATGAAGCATAAAGGCAAAACATCAGTTTCTTATATATCACATCTCCAGTAAGGCATGCAACAGCAGTGGGTTTGGGCACTGGAAAACCTTAAGACCTCTCTGCTATGTGGTGTATCCATGGCATTTACTGACACGGCTTCCTGGTACATGAATAATCCCCTCTCCTGAAGTTTAAGGAATTAACAACTCTGCACCTACAGGAAGAACCACTGCTAAACACTTTTTACCCAGTTTGGAAACAGGAATGATTTCGATGTAGGAAGTGGGGACTTGTGCACATCCAAAACTCACACGTTAAACCACAATACTACATCAAAACCATACCTCAGTTCTGCTTTTAACTCCTTGAAATACGTTATGTTGTGTCTTAAATTGCATGTGGAGGTTATAAGAATAAGCCCTGAGTAACTGTGTAGGATAACCTGCCTGTGCTCTTTGGAGATGAAATCTGGTCACCTAAAGGAATCTGCATGATTTCCTCAAGGCAAACCAGTTCAAGTCACTCAGCACAAACCCTTTCGGCTGAGGACTAAAGAAGTGTGGCTCTAAGCTGGAAAGCCAGATGTTCACACTGATGTGTACTGACCCATGGCCACCACAGCATCATTTATAGCCCAGCAAGCTGCACTTGACCATTAATTCGGCACTACCGACCTCATTGTACCATACTTGAAGCCCAAAGCAGTTGGCACATGGACACCTTTGCAGCAGCTAAACCTCCTGGAGGGCCAACATAACTGGCATGTGTGATGGAGAGCAGGCACGAGATGAAGCAAGTCAGCTCTGCAGAAGGGTATCCAGAGCACCTGAGATGCTTGGGAAGAGTGTGCCAAGCCAGTTTAACCAAGGCTGGTGCTCTGCTGGTCCCTGTTCACCTTGTTAGCAAGGTCTCAACAAGGTCGTCTTCTATCTCTAGCCAGGAGGGAAGCAATGGTGGCAAAGAGTTAAAACATGAACACGATAGAAACCCAGCTCTTTGCTCCAACACCCAAGTGATAAATATTTCACATTGCAGATTTCACAGAGCAGCAGCTTTTCAGTCACCAGCAGTGAGTGATGGCTACAGCCCTGCCCTGGGCTAGAAACTGTGCTTCTCTCATTACTGACATGGAAAGCTGCCTTCAAGGAAGGCAGAATAAGCAGTTATGGGCACCTACAATGTTACATATCTTCAAGTTGTCACATCATGCAGCATCAGGGAAAAAGGAGGGAAAAAACCACTTAGGATACTGCTTAATCAATGCTATTCATATTTCTTCTTAATAATTAACCTTAGGGCTGATTTCTGGTAACTCTGTATAGAAACAACCACATCTCTGTTCATCAAAAAAACCCAGTGATTTAATCTTCATAAAAGCATGGCAAGTCCATTTTGCCAGGTGGGATTCTAATGCTGGGGGTGGGATAAAGATGAACAGAGACTGCTGCCTCACTTTGTACTCCGAGGAGTCTCTGGGCAACCAAAAACCTGTAATTTGTGCTTAAAATGGGAGGTCTGAAGCCTGGGGGTTATCCAGTACAATGTAGTTACTGTACCTCAGAGGCTTTCACCCTGATTGACCTCATCTAATGGCCCAGTTAAATAGCGAGCTAAAGAATAGGAGCTGCCTGATAGAGGAACAAATAGATGCTTATTTTAGTATCTTTTCAAGAAATTCCTCTTTCCACTGTTCCTCCTGGGTGATTTTCAGTTCCCTGCTTCTTTATATTGCAGAGAGATTACCTGAAAGATTTCTATCCATTAGGATTTCCAGCCTCTTGGGCTTCTCTGAAGTTCTTGGGATACTGCTTAGGAAAATGTATTTAACAGGAGTGCAGGGACAGTGATGAGGACTGTGATGGCCAGGTCAGACTGCACACATAGGGATGTGTTATTTCTGATCAAAACCACTTCCATCTGTGCTCTGCCAAAGGTCTATTCAGATCCCACCCTCATTTTGCCTAATACAAGACAGTACACTGCAGTATTTCACAGACCAGGAGCGGAGGTGGTTGGCTTCGAACACCCATGCCTTCATCTTGCTTTAAAACCTGAATTTACAGACTGATGTTTCCTTATGCTAACTCTTGCAAACTGATCGTGGGATCCTGAGAAGACACAGAACATCTTCTGGGGTTTAATGGGAACTGCCTTAGGAGCAAGATGTCCTTATGTGACAGCTGGGCCACGACTCCACCAAGAGGAAGAATCACAGATAGAACAAAGCAGATTAGGCAGCTACACAAAGGCAGTTCTAGTTGAGAGACAAACATTGGTACAGTCAGAACAACTTCCCAGGGGAAAAAACAATGTGCATTTTGGAAGTATCTTGTATGGTAAAAGCATAAAGGGAGGGAAAAGCTTAAATGAAGCCTAGAGCATACATATATAGAGTGGTATCAGTAGACCAAAGCGCAGCAACAAACATGCAGGCTGTGAAGCCAGAATGAAATCCTGATAAGATCAAGTGATCAGAAGCACTTTTTTCCTTGCTTTGCCATTCCATCAGTAAGAAGAAAGATTCATTGGAAGGCGTTTGCTTCTATAGAAAGCTATCGATTGACACACATTGCTTTTTTTAAAGAATACAACTGTGGTTGGTCCTATATTTAAAACATGTTTGAATGCAGGCTAGAAATGCCAGCTTTATAAACCACAAAATAACCCAAATACCACCACCCCCTCCTCAGGAATTTGAACATCTGTTCCAAATTCTGATCTTATCATGATTTGTTTTCTCTTGCAAACGCAAAAGCATTCCTGTTTAAAGGGCTCAGGCTTGCAGAGTTCCAAGCTTTCCTTGAGACCCTGTGAGTTCCAGGCCTGCAAAACTTCCCACTTCCAGACTCAAGCCAGTGACGCCTCCATCCCGCACAAGCCATACACAGGGTCAAGAAAATACAGCACAGGATGTGATGCCCCCTGATGAAACGCATGGAACCGGACAGGAATGCAACTGAAACATCCCCCCTGCTAAATGCAAACCTTTGTGCACCTGATGCTGCCAAATGCTGAGGATACAGCTTAAGCATCGCAGTGTAATAAGTGACGCACAATAATAGAGACTGGGGATAAATTAATAACAGGCTTAATGGCTTGGCTGCTACCAGTGAGCAAAAGGATTTATGTTCCTTAAAAAGTGATTTGGTATCAATGTCTTTGCACGTTTCCTGGTTTGGATCGGGGTATATGCCTATGAACCAGCAGTGCTGCCAGATGAATGCCCATTTTCTGCAGCCCATGGAGGCATGATGCTGCCTCTCCTCCTGAAACATCCCATTCTCCTCATCCCAAACGAGACTCCTATCCTGCAGCAAACTTAAGGAGTGCTAAAACAATGTCAAGCTGCCAGTCACCAAGGACTTGTGCTAAAACTGGAGTAAAAATGACATTACAGTGTACTCTCCCTACAACTACCATGTAAAATGGTAGAAACAGGCATGGTTTAGCCCTGGCAGTGCTGGAGAGAAAGTTGGACTTGATGCTCTTGATGTTCCAAGCTGGTTGATCCTACGATTCTATGGAATTCCAGCTGATTAGTGCCTCCCAGTCCCCCTCTCTTCCAGTCATTAGCATTGCCACGTGTTATTAGGTTATCCCCAATAAGTATCACAGAAGCTAACACGCTCTGCATGACCGTCTACGGATGCACACGTAGATGATGTCCACACTCACCAGCGAGAACTCCCAGCTCAGCTGAGGCTGTCAAAGCACTTGGATAAAAGGTATTATAAAGCAGAAAACAACAGAGCCTTAATTTACAGTATGTGCCATGCCTTATAGAATTGCTTTGCCTTAAAGATAGAAATCAAGAGTTTAGAAAGCATTCAACAACCCCTGGCATTTGAAAATGATGGCCATTACCTATGGATTCACATTTGTGGATGGTGTTTTAACTGTCATGGATCTGATCCCAACAGCCTGACCAGCTTAGTCAGGCAAGAGAAGGATAAACCAGAATTTGGCTGAAGTAAAGAGTAAGGCTAGAAAATACCCAGCATGCTACAAGCTTACAAAGATTAACTTGCTGCCATGAACAAGAATCCCCGGATATTACATGATATGCAGTAGCCACCTCCAATGCACTGCATCAACTACTTGGCAACACAAAACAACCTTGAGATCGATACTTAAATCATTATAATAAGGTTGATGAGCAATAGGATTCCTCTTCCCATCCACTCTGATCCCTTTCCCATCCCTCTGTGGGGCAGGTATCCTTGAACGAAGTGCTTCTTATTCCAGATTCCCTCTGCAGAGGAAGAACTGCTAGTGGCATTGCAAAACCACCTCTGGTTTGGTGCAGCAGCAAGAGCAGGTAAAAGGAGTGGGGACACCATCAGGGCTCACAACTGACATCACTCTTGTGCTGCTGATTTCACAACTCAAGTTACAGCTCCACTCTGGAGCCAGGCTCATTGTGTTTGGGTTGGAAGGGAGCTTAAGGCTCCTCCAGCTCCAACCCCTGCCACAGGCAGGGACCCCTTCCACTGGAGCAGCTTGCTCCAAGCCCCTGTGTCCAACCTGGCCTTGAGCACTGCCAGGGATGGGGCAGCCACAGCTTCTCTGGGCACCCTCACAGGGAAGAGCTTCTGCCTAAGAGCTCATCTCAGTCTCCCCTCGGGTAGGTTCAAGCCATTCCCCTTGGCCTGGCCCTACAGGCCCTTGTCCCAAGCACCTCTCCAGCTTTCCTGTAGCCCCTTCAGGCACTGGAGCTGCTCTAAGGTAAGAGTTCTATAGTCAAATTATTCTGGCCAGTTTGAGCGCATGCAGTGCTTACAGCGGGAGCCTTGTGTGTCCCCTCTCCCACAACAGAGAGCATCCAGCAGCCTCAACACCCTAAAAGCCACCAGTAATGACTTGGGCTCTTACAGCTGCTGGTGTGGGAAAGCAGTACTGAGGGGCCGTCCAAGGAAGTCGTTAGTGCAGGTCGTATATAGCGGTTTTGTTAATAAGCAGGGGAAAGAAGAATCTGATTTGCAATAACATTTATTAAGGATAAATGTACATATTTACAAAGAAAAAATCTGAGAAAAAATACAAAACCGAAGAAGTGTTCCAAAAGAGAGCAGTTCAGGTAGAAAAGAAAGTGGTTTTAGTCCCCACAGCCGACCCAGCACGACCATGTACCACTGCTAGAAGATCCCAAAGTGGCACAACCCACAGCTGGTCCCTTCCCTCCAGCTTCATAAACCAAGACAGAAGCAAACAGGGACACGAGAGAAACCATCACTGCTGGGTTCTCCAGTGCCACTCCATAGTAAGTACAGACCAAAGAGTTTCCAAATGAGTCTATAAGCCTTCTTTGGGATAATTTTTCCCAGAGAGCATCCTCCCTCTTTCTGTAGGTCAGAACAGGCGCCATCAACTCACAAAACCCCAATAAAGCAGTGGAATAATTCTCAGAGTGACAAATTACTGACCTTTATGTGAAGTAAAAGACACTTGCCCATAAACTTCTTGAGGAGCCCCATAACCTTCTTAAGGCTGGACAAGGCCAGCCCTACCTCCTCCCTGCAAACACACCGAGGAAATCCACCTCATCCTCATTATTCCAGGATAGGAAGCAAGTAGTGAATAGCTGCTCTTTAGGCTCACCACTAGTTTCTGCACAAACTACAAGGGAGGAGAGCTGGTCTTAGCTTAACTCCATACCCCAACCTGAGCTGCCCATAGAGAGTCCTCAGCTCATCTTCTGTTGACCCACCAGGCAAAGCAGCACGTGGCAGGAGATGCAGCCAATACCCTTCTTTATCTCTTCCCTTATAATAACAGCAAAGGAAAGAGGGATGTTGGTTCATGCACACCTTGAGTATCACCAATGACCATCACCTGCATCACGAGACCTAACTCAACCTCAGAGCTGAATCCAACTTTCAAGCCATTGGCTCTGGCATACTTCCTGCTTCAAAATACTAACATCCACCTCTTGCTAAAGCATGAAAGCACGAGATACTCTGTGGTTTAGCTGGCATTGGGATGAGATGATATCAGGGTAGGAAGGTTCAGAAAGTGAGCACAGAGCCAACACCATCTTTATGATGGAAAACAATGAAGCCTTGACAGCCACTAACTGGATCCACACAGGAGCACCAAAGAGCCTCGCTGCAGCCGAGTGTCCACCCCACAGAACACTGGGGAAGTCCCATCAACATCAGAACTGCTGGAGAAATCTGACATCATTTTCCACAGCAGGTGGCAATGGAAAATGAGGATTTCTCATGCCAACCTGGATGAGGTTACTTGCTGTGGACACTACCAGCTTCCCTTGGAAGGGATAATTCAGTTCGGCATCACCCACAGATGGGCACTGCACTGGGCACATCTGAACACTGCCTGGGGTCAGTGATGGTGTTGGGGCGGGCAGCCAAGGTTTTGAAGTAGGTTTGTTCCTGAGGCAAAAAGGAGCTAAGAACATTGTTGGTTCCTCTACCAACACCCTGAGAGCTCTGCCCTTAAATACAGCTACAGCAAATCACCTCTCCTGCACAACACAGGCATCCCAAAATCCCTTCTTTCAGCACCGCATCCTGTGCAGGCATCCAGGGGAAGGGGTGAAACCAGGACTGAACCAGCACAGCACTGACATGTATGAGATACACAATGAAAGAAAGCAGAGGAGTGATAAGCAAAGGGGCTGGAGCACAATGGGCACATCACTGTGGTGTCAACCAGATGAGGCTTCTGCTCCTGACAAGCTATGGGCTCTCTCTGTCAGGAGAGATCATAACCACCCAGATGAATGTCGGTAACTGGCCTCTAAACTGCCATAGAGATATAAAGCATTTGTTCAGGTTCTTTATACTCTGCAGTGATAAGTGTTCTATAAATCCCAAAAATGTTCCTGAGCATTCTCAGAGCGTAAAGTTTCAAAGGTTTTTTGCTGATGAAAACCAGCCTTATCTCAAGATTTAAATCAGAAAAAGAGAAAGAGAGACCATCTTAATAAAGAATTGAGTTTAAGCAACAGAGCGCATCTCCCACCACTCTGGGAGAAGATACCCTGAACATTATGTTTAAATATTGCTCTGGGCAAAGATATGCAGACTTCAGGTCCTTTGGGACTGGCAGAGCTACAGAAATCATGGCTTTGCAGAAGTCACTGGTATGGCTTCAAAGTACTTGTCATCGGATCACAACGACAGCATGCAGCAACCTAAGTGCTCACAGCAGCCTCACGGCACCTAACCCGAGCAATGGCTTTGAAAGGGAGCAGGACTGTGTTTAAGCTGCTCTTCTCCAGGAAATATGGACAGAAAATGGACAGAGAGAGATCCAACCAACTCCTGTCCCTTCCCTCTCCATGCCAGGCTGGGAAAAAGGAATGCTCCCTGGTTTTCTTCATGTCTGTGTCAATTTGGGGAAGGAGACTGAGGCAGGGAATTCCAGCCAAAAGCATCCCCTTGGCTTCTTCCAGCCTGAATCTTCTGGTGCCTCAGCATCCTTCCCCTCCTCTCCTCTCCCACCTTTCTTAAGACAGTCACACTGAGCTTGCCAGAGTCCAAGCACACTCTAAGGATGCAGCACCATCCATCCACTGCCTGCACAACAACCCAGTGACTCCTACACTTCCCACTGCTGAAAGAGGAAGACTCTGTACTAAAGGCAGTGTATTAAAAAGAGAAGAATACTTTCCAAGCTAAAATCAGCATCCTCAAGAAACAAAAGTCCTAAAGGCACAAACCGGTGAACTCATCAGAGCAGGTTACAAGAGGGATTGGGAGGATTCCTGTGAGGTTACAACAAAGGGGTTCACGAGCAACCTAAAGTTTCTGAGACAGCATTTAGAGAGCCTCAACCTGTACACTAAGTGAAGAGAGAGGCGGCTCAAGTGGTCCGTGATACACCACGGTCCTTCAGGTCAGACAGCACATGCTGTATTTGCCTTATGTCTTTTTCCTGTAAGCTTCCTAAATAACACTGTTCACATGGATACAGATCTAGAAAGGGTTATAAGTACATGTATTTATATATATTCACACATTTTAGTCCCTGTAGTAAACATCTACTCCTTTCTCTTCAATGCTGCTGGAGCAGCTGCCAACACTGATGGCACTGGTGGCTGTTCTCAGAAGGAATTGTGTCTACTCCAACCCTCCGGAGGAGGCAAGAGAAAGCAGATTACTACAAAAGGAGAAGCACTTGGCTCAGCTGAGTCCCATAATTACTATATACAGAAAAGAAACCCTTTAGACACAAAGTCCCATCTTCCCTTCAGCTCACAAAGCAGTTTTGCTCAGCCCAGCTCAACCAGGGTAAAGCATCATCCAGACATTTACATTTGTAGGCAATAAACAACAAGCAGCATGCGACGGTTCTGTTAAGAGAAGTCAAAACAATCCATGGCTGTAACATTAGAAGTGTGTCCTGATGTGGTAAAGTCATGCTAACAGAGGAGACATACCTAAGAGCAGGTTACTCCACTCCTGTGACCTAAGCAAACATGCGTCAGTTAGTTCACACAAATGAAATAAAACACATCTGCAGTGCACTGAGACCACCAAGTTCAGAAAAATGAGTCATTTCTTTACAATAAATACACCTTTGCAATGGGTTTTTTCCTATAACATGATGTACTTCCTTGGAAATGAGAATAAATGGATAGAGGGGAAATTGTGGTGCTTTGCAAAAGGCTTCCCCCACCAGGAAAATGAGAAGCTGCCTGTTCCTGTCTCTAAGTTAACACTAACAGCAGCATTGAGAATCAACACTTCTTATTTAAACACCAATCTTAGTTGCCTAGAAAAGGAGTGGTTATGGATCAGATTCAGCAGATTGCTTTAAAGCTGCTTTTGGACCAGTATCAAACATCCTTCTTATGAATACCTTACATTGAAACCTTAAAAGCAAGTCTTCAGCAATGCCTACGTGATTTCTACAGGGGCTGAAGCAGCAAACGTCTCCTGGCATGTATCTACACTCCCCATCTGGCCTCTTATAGCAACTGGGAGCACATTGTACAATCATAGAGCAGGAAACTTCCCAATGGACCTGGCAATCCATGACCACTCCTGCCAGGTCCTGAATCACAGCTACACACAACACACAGCAGGATTAACACAATGCTTATGGGGCAGCCCCTTCCCGGGACAGTGAACTAGGGAGAGCAAAGACCAGGACAAGGAAGATGCAGCAGAGGCTATGGCCAAGACATTCAGGAGCTTTGGTCTTGAGGTTTCACCATGACCCTGTTGCCACTCAGAGAAAGAGCAGCCACCAGACAGTCAGTGCTACGACCAGGAGAAAGGACATCATAAAGGGAATACGTGGAGAAGGAAAAATGCTAGAGTACAGCTGACACTTTTTGAGTGCTTTCTGCTCTTCAGGGATTGGAATAGAAACCTTTGGAAGAGTTTCTTCACTTGCTTGCCGGGCAAAGGCTGTCTCAGTAGGTATCTCCTGCTTTTTTAGTTTGTCTTCATCCTGTACTAACAGAGGACGCTCCCGTGTCTGCTTGCGTGGTAGAAGATCAAGAGAGACAGAGAGAGATGAACAAAAATGACAGATGGAAAGTGCCCAAAAGGATACTTGGAGGTGTGCAAAGCATTAGGACAGCCTTCTCAATGTAAAAATTAACTGCCCAGGAGAGCAGAGCTGCTGGTGGCTTGGGCTGCACCAGCCTCAGAGCTACAAAGCCCAGTCCTCTCTGCAGAGCTCATGAACATCTGCATCAGGGTCGTGCGTGTTTTGACACAAACACCCGGATCATGACCATGATTTACACCTGCCCTCCCAGAAAAGCGTGTGCTTGAAACCCACTGAAGTGTTTTGGAATTGAAATGGCTGAGAAAAAACAGGTGAGGCGTTAGGAATAGAAGCGGTGGAGTACAAAACATGGTCTCTGATAACTCTACAGGGCTCTTAAAAAGCAGCCTTTGCTCAGTGTCACTGAGCATCCAGGCTGCAGTGCAGGTACAAAAAGCTTTGCCAAAGTTCTGGTGAGAGTATCAAAATCATCCATTTGAAAACCCTACTGGAACAAGTGGAAAACTGCTCAGCTTCGAAACGCTGAGCATGGAGCTGCAGGATGGCAGTGGGAGCCCTGCAACCTCCTCCCAGCTGTGCTTTAGTTTCTGGAGTCTAAAGAATGTAAAAGCCCAGACTGAGTAAATCACTGCAGGCTCAAACAAGGGCTCCAGTGCTTCCATTGAAGACAGAAAAGGTTGTGGGAAATGTAGCTTTTTAGTAACTCTCCATCCCTTTAGTTTTCCAGACCTGGTCAGACCCAAGCATACCTAGGAGAGGAAGAACTTGGCTCTAAGCTCTCTGAGCTGAGCCAACCTCCTTTGATCAGGGTGGTATTTTGGGACTGGTTCTTTGCACACCCCGAAGTGATGAGTATTAGGGAGAAAGTAGCCGGGAGACTGGGCAGCAAAAGAAAATATAAAATGCAAGAGTAACATGATCATTGAAACAAAAGAAAAACAGAAAGAAAGACAACATAAAAAGAACAGGGTACAGTTAAACTTTCATCATTGCTTTGCTCGCCGAGTACACCATTATATCTTTCATGCAGCTTGTTTTTCCAACCAGCCATGCACCAAAAGAAGCAGAATTGAAAGCTGCAAAAGCTGCAGCAGTGCAGAAGTCCTCTCGGTGTGAGTTATGAAACTACTTCATGTAGCCAAAAGAAAGAAAGTGTTATCCAGCAGCTGCTGTTGAGTTTTTGCTTTGGTGCCATCGCAATAGCAAAAGTCTGGTTCAGAAGCACATATCAGAACAGCAGCTTTACCTCAAGCCCACCAACCTGTCTCTCAGAAGATAGGACAGTGACTTTCTTGACCTGGACACATAAAGCGTGTTAAGGTTCAGTTGTTGTGCCATAAAACATCAGAAAAGCAGCCCCTGGCAGAACACCCCTTGGTCACTATCGCAGGGGGAAGATACCACCGTGACCAGGAGAAACAGGATTGCTTTGCATCATCATTTCCCATCCTTAAACACGTGCAGGTGAAGGAAAAACCCCACCCCAGCAGCTGCTTGGTGAAGATGCATTTCTGGATGCTCACAGCAGAACGTGTCCACCTCCACCTCAGAGCAAGCCCACTTCAGAGGGGATCACATTAAGAGGGTATTTCCAGAAATGCAAATCCAAGGCTGCCACCACTTCTTGCATTGCTGTGGACCTCAGATGAAGAAGGCCCACACCATCCAGCTACCATGAACAGCAGCCCCCAAGACCTCACAGTGTGGTCACCTTGGAAGAAACTCTTCACAATATCCAAGAACATCATTCTTGAAGTGCAGTTGTGGAGCTTGGGAGCCCCTGTTCTGTCCCACCTGCACATCCCTACACCCAACAGCAGCGTGGGCAGCTCTGCAGCACTCTGCTGCCCATGTTCCTGCCGAATTTACCCTGATGTTCAGCAAGCAAAGAGGAAAACCCATCCATGTGCTAAACTGGGTAATTCCAAGGGTAATGATCAACCCTGAGTAGTTCATTTGGGGGGGGGGGGGGGGGTGTCCCCTGGTTTTTTTT
>NDXB01013675.1:43281-77376 GCA_002631895.1 Agapornis roseicollis
GTTTTTGGGGGGGGGGGGGGGGGGAGTTGTCCATGTGTTCATTTCTAGCAGGGCAAAAAAAGCCCTGTAATTATCATGCCCTTTCTCAGTGCTTTGAGGAGCCTGGAGTAAACTTGGCCATTAAAACCCTGTACCTCCATCCACTGCAAGATGATTTCTGGGTAAAATGTATCTCCCTCACAATGGTTTGAAGATTAAACCCCAGCTCATTCCCAGGGCTGTGGGCAGGAATGGGAGAAGCTGGGCTTAAACCAGCAAAGTCCACAACTGCCACACAGCCAGGATGCAAGTTTTCAGTCGTAATGAGAAATCACATTTACTATTTAAGAGACTGATTACCACGGGTGCTGTTTTACTCACAAGCTGAGCTACATAACACCAATATTAGACAGAGCAGCTGCCTGTTCTCCAAGAAACCAGTTGCACACAGAGCTCTGCTGCTCCAACTTGGTTTCTTTGAAAAATTACCTTTTTTAAAGGGAATTGGCAGAGAAAATGAATGTGTGCAGCTATTACAGACCCTGCTCCTGCAAGGAGAAAGATCTCCAGCATGTATGAACAGCCCTGCTGTAGCCACCTGAGGAGTCTTCTTGAAGACTCCACAGCACAGCAGCACCTGCAAATCCTAATGCAAGACTAAACCCAATGACATACTGGATTGTAACTGGAGAACGGAGTGACTTTGGAAAATGGGATGCCATCCCAATGCTTCTCCACTGGGTTATCTGCAATATTATGGCTGAAGTAATAATTCTCTTTAGTGTTTTGGGGTTTTTTTTTTCCACATTTTGGGGAGGTGAATTCCCGGGAATAAGCCAGTCCCCAAAACAGGCCTGGGACAACACTAGCATTACGGATAGGAACAGCAGGGAAAGCAGGATCAAAACCAGGTGAAGGATTCCTATATGGTTTTCTACCAAAGAAATCACATTCTTATGATACTGAGACTAAAGCATCAATTCTCCCAGAGACCACCAGGCACGTTAGAAGTCAGGAGGAACCATTAAACCTCAATCTAACCACAGCCTAAGGGGAGCTGAGGCTGCAAAGCTGTCCCCTGGAACACTGCAGAGCACCGAGAGCCGCGCGCCGCTGAGCTACTCACTCCATCCGCTCCCGTAGGAATCTGCCCGTTGACGTTGAGGGTTCGGAATGGGGAGTGAGTGGACAAGCGTTTGTCCCATTCACTCGGCCGAGGCTCCGGGACGGACTCCATGAAGTTCTTCTTCAGCTCACTGATGTTGGCGTGACGCTTCTTTATTTCTTCCTGGGTCTTATCTAGATCCTATTAGTGAGGGGACAGGACAGATGAGGAGACATGGAGGTGACACCAACACTTGCCTAAGCTGCTGCTTAGCAAAGCTGCGCTCAGCTGAGGTACTGCTGACTTCCAGCAGTTGTGCTCACACTGCAAACACACGACGGGAGCATCCTCTCTCCTCTTTCCTCTTGATAAACTGAATCTACCAAACCCGATGGCAGCTGAGGTGTAACCCCATATGGGATTGGTTTTAAGGCTATGTTTGGGTTATTTAATTTAATGCCTTTAAATTGGGTGGGTTTGCTTCCTTTTCCCTCTCCTAGTCTGAATAGTCACAGCTATCAACACAACTGATGTTTAAAGGAAATGTTATCCCAACTTTCTTTATTCCCTTCACACCCATTTCTCTTTCATCCTACCAGGAATTACCTCTGGACCCAGAATACCCTCACTACCTTTCCACCCCCCTCTCATCTCATCCCTCCAGAAGCTACCACAGGAGGTTTTAGACTTCTGACATGAAGATGAGCTCATGGCCCTTCACAAATCAATCTGAGAATCAGCTTTATGCTGCATCAATTGAGAAACATCTCCTAAAATGCTTCACCTGGAAAAAGCCAGCTTTCTGCTCTGTGATGCCACTTCACAGCATAAATGCTCAGCCTTTAAGGCAAGTCAGCTCTCTTCCACTTGTTTAAAACCAGCTTTTCCCTTGCAAGCAAACCAGAGGTTGTTGAAAGCGAAGCTTTCGCAGGAAATAGGCAGAAGCCAAACAACAACTTTTGTGGGCAGTGCTGAGAAGCAGCTTAGAAAGGGAGAAATTAAGGTCAGTAAAAGCATCACTGGGGAATTTCACTACTTCTCTGCTTTTAGTTGTTACTCAGCCCGTGGAGTTTAAAAGATGGGAGAGTAAATGCATCCCTCAAGGAGGGTTTCTCCATCACATACCTGCAGCTTGGGCATTTGCTCTTTCTGGCATGGTTCTGAGGGGTAAAAACCAGTTTGGGATCAGGCCTGGCTCAAAGCACAGGGCAAGGGCCTGCTGGATAGCAAAAATGAAAACAAAAAGGCAGGAAAGAGTCTGCTGAGGACCCCAGGGTAAAGCCCTGCTTGGTCCAGGAGCCCTAAAACCCTGCTTTAGAGAAAAAAGACCACCTTGGCCATCCACCACTGCACAAGAGGTGGTCCTGGGAGGGTTTGCAGAGAAGCTGAAGCCACGAGGAGCTCCATGGAGCCACAATGGGTGTTGAAAGCATCTTGAGGAACAAGCTCAGGAAGAGATAACCACTTTCCCTTCAGTTCTATAAGAACATGGGCTATCGATCGCAGAGCTTACAATAGAAACAAGTGGCAGCTTTGGGAGGATAATGTCTGCTGGAGAAACATCTCATCTGTCTGATGCATGGAGTAAAAAGAACACAAGGAATAAAAGGGGTGAGCTGCTGGGGTCTAGGGAGAGCAGGAGCACCTGCAACAGAATCGATGGGAAGGGCGGCAGAGAGGGAACGGGCTGAATGCCAGCACCAAGTATTGCAGGGACAAAAGGGGGAAGTTAGGAGAAAGGGGTTTGGAAGCAATGAAAAAGCTCTGATTGGGGCTGAGGAGATGGAGCTGTTTGAGTTGGGTGATAGAAAGTGACAGGCACAGTATCCACAGCGTTCCAGTGCCCATTGTGCTGCAGCCCCTTTGCTCGTGGCCAAAAGCTTGGGGTGCTGCAGTCAAAAAATAGGAGAAAAATAAAAATCCCACTCAAAAGCTGCAGAACTTTCTAGATTCCGGTTAGGAGAAGGCATTGGTGCACTTCTCCAAGAGATTCCAACAGGGAAACCCTACCAGCTGCTGGTGCTGCAAGTTGGAGTAGAAACATGTAACACAGGAACAGAGTTATCAGAAGCCACAAACATCTCCCATAACACAGTGTATTAAAGAGAAGAAAATATATGATTGGCCTGGTCTGTTCTGAGACCGTGCTTGGGTGAAACCAAAGGTGAAGGCTCCCAAAGGAAAGGGAAAAGCTGTCTGAGGAGGGATGAGGGCTCCCAAAGCGAAGGGAAGAGCTGTCTGTGGAGGGAAAAATCAGCATCTTGCCAGCTCACAGGGTATTCACAGGTACACTAAGCTCCAAGGGGATGTGGTGCTGATGCAGGATAGGGCCCAAAGGAGTGCTGAGATTCCAGAAGGCAAGTTCTGGGAGAAGGGTTGCAATGCCAGCAGCAATGTCCAAAGGGAGGACTCGTTCCGGTCGGAAGCAACATGAGCATCACGGTGACCTGAACCCCACAGAGGTGCCAATTTCACCTCCAGCTTATCCTGAGGTTTGTATTCTCACAGATTGCCTTTTACCCCTGGCAAATCATTTATTCCAAGCAAGGAGAAACTTGTCCATGAGCCACCCACCCTAGGACTGATGCCACTGTGAGCACCCAGCGGGTCCAAGAGCAGACCTGAGCACGCAGCTCTGCCAATCATATATTTTGGGTCAGTATGAGAGAATGAAAGTCAGAAGAGGTAGAAGGCAGAATGCCCGCACATGGGCAGGTTTACTGTCACCATGCAAAAGCCTCTTTCAAAACAACCCCAGAAGGTTTTTCATGCAAGAGCATGCAAAAAAGGAAGGCAGCAGCAGAAGAGGAAGAGACAGGTTCAGCGCAGATGCAGGTCTAGGCAAAGGCAACTGAAAAAAGCTTCAAGTTCATACAAACCTCCAACATTAAATTGCTATGCCTGATATAAATGTTTTCACCATCTAGCCTCTTTGATCTCTTCTGTGAAAATGAAAGAAAAGGGGGGAACAAAACAAACAAACAAAAAGCACAACAAATTAAAACGTTGTTCTGGCGGGCTCGCTACATCGGCAACTTAAAACGTGAACTGAAGGTGGGGAGCGCAGCGCTGAGCGTGGGGGCACCTCCACCAGCAACGGGGGGGGCCTGCTCATGGATAAGAGGGACATGGAATGAGTCTGTTAAAGAGACAGCTCCCAGGGGCTCTTGGCTTTCGCCTTCATTTGTAGTGCTCACCACAAAGGGACAGGTCACAGGTTTGCTGGGGGAGCTTCACACATCCCTCAGAGCACTGAACGCACACCCCGGTGTAGGAGGTGTAATCTTTACATGGCCTCAATGGGTAAAGCAACTACTCCTTCACCACCTTTTCCATCTGGGGTATGTCCTCTATTACTTAGAAAGCATTTTTAATTGCAGTTCCTGCAATGCACAGTTAGAGTTTCTTTGGTTTCTACCTGAATTTGGTACAAGGAAGGTAAATTTTATCGATCAACCCAAGAGTGATTCTCTTGAACATTCAACATGCATCATTTTAGCAATCAGACTGTCAATGGGACAAAAAGCTACTGATTTTAAAATCAAATATTTGATTCCAGGCCAGGTTGGACACAGGGACTTGGAGCAAACTGCTCTAGTGGAAGATGTCCCTGCCCCTGGCAGGGGGTTGGAACTGGATGAGCTTTAAGGTCCCTTCCAACCCAAACCATTCCATGATTCCATGATAGTTGCAGTTTAATAAAACAACAACTAAACCCCAACCCAAAAGCTCATGAAGAAAGCAGAGCACTGTCTTTTTAAACAGGTTACGGATGCATGAATGAGATGGCAAATTCATTTGGAGAGAGGGTAGAACTGCTAACCTTCCTCATCCTTATCAGCTCTTCCTCTTTCTCTGCAGGCTGCTGCTGGTGGGCAGTGATAAGGAAGAAAAAAAAGAGTTGTTGGTTCATTTAACTCTGTTGCACCTCACTGTTGAACCTTAAAAATAACATGTGAGCAACCTAACTGAGTTCTTAGCACAAACCTGGGGCTGGGCACCATTCTTGGTGGGTACTGTGACCTCAGTGTGTGTTTTCCTCACCTACATTTGAGAAATAAATTGGTAAAAACATTCCTTGTTAGTTGAGTTGTTTCAAGAGCCCCTTTAGTTTCAAACCACATGGAGCTGGTTTTGAAACTGGTGAACATGCAAAAACCACCATGCAGCTCTCCGGAAGGAGTTAATGACACCGCAGCTCTGTTAGTTACCAGCACATCTACAGTAATTCCTATCTGCATTGGAAACCAGTGCTCTCCAGTGCTTCCCAAAGAAGGGCTTCCCACTTGCATGACAGCTTTGCCAGGCAATGTTTTCCAATTTCACTTGCAGCTGGATCTCCCAGTGGAATCCAGACCAAAAGCGACATGCTCAAGTCAAGAGAGAGCTTCTCAGAACCAGAGCTTTATTTGCTATGCACGGGTTAGGATGTTCACAGAGTCAGTCAGAAAAGACTATGGACAAAATCAAGCCTAATGTCGCAAACTCAGCTCTTGTATAGGCCATAAGGAGGGAACCAAATGTCTTAACACTTTAAGGGAAGTGTTTTAGGGAAGCTGGATTGCCAAATCCTCTGCAGGCGAATGCAGAGTAACGTCAGTGGGTGTGAAAAGTGATGCAGCTACTTTGAGAAACAGGGTAAATTTGGCACGTTCAAATCCACAATTTCCTCCCACATCTCCATTTCAAGAAAAAATAAACCCAATGTTTAAGTATTTTGGGGGAAACCCCTGTAATGAGTGAGGTGGGATGAATCAAATAGACTTGCTCTGTTTCATACAGGGAGGTGAGCAGCAGTGTAGGAATAGCATTGCAGGATGTGCCACGAAGCACACTCACTGTGCCAGCATGGAGATCCCATTAGCATTTCCATTTAAGAATCACTGGTCACACAGTGATCCATAACATTTTTGGAAGCAATTGTCCTTTCTACACCTCCATCTCCTTTCTGAACAGTGATTAATCACCTTAAGCAACAGTGATTACCCCTGGACTATGTGATACAAGACCCACTGTGGGATAAGTTATAGCAAACTGTGGCTCCTGTAGTGCTGAGAACAGCTACCTATGGCAATATTCTATCTCAAGGTGTCCACCTCTGCTGCAACACTAGAAGGTTCCAGTCAATCAGATTAGCAGAATATCAAGGATACTGTAATAGGGACAATAATTGTGTATATTCTTTTGACTTTGGAGAACAACACACGTGGATCAACCTCAGCAGAGGACTCAGTTGTAGAAAGATCAAACAGTGTTTAAATGAATGCATTTTAAACAATAACACCCCCACCACCTGCCAAGGCCTCAACAGTGCCATTCACAAGGGAAGTTTCAGTTCAGTTTGCAGGAAGGTACTAACAGCTCCCCCAGAGAAAGCCTATCAATGTGAAAAACATTTGCACTCAGGCACTGGGCTGGGACCAGATCCGTATCACCCATTTCACTGGAATTGCCTCCTGCTGTCATACCAGGAATCAGAGAGCCTAGCAATGGGTGAGCCCTAAATGCAAGTCCCAGGAATTGGTGTGCAATTCTTGCCAGCTTTTTTTAAAGCAAGTTGCATTTGGTTTGCCTGCAACCACCAAAACCCAGCTGCCCTGGGCCTCCTCTTTCAGGGATGGGATTTCCCTGGGATCCAGATCCCTGCCCCTCAATCCCACCTGATGGGTGAGGGATAAACCCCTCACCAGTAGGGTGGGGAAGATGGACAGAGCTGCTGCTCTGGGGTGGCTTTTAGAGCCAGTGCTTCATCCGAGCACAAGTGCAGCCTCTTCCAAGGACACACTGGTGTGACCTACCTTTGATGCATCAGCTGGCTCTGGCTTGGCTTTCTCTCCTGGGACTTCTTCACGTCTCACATCAGGTTTTGCTGCTTCTTTCTCTACTTTATAGGCAGCAGCCACGTCCTTCACGTCGGGCTTCGCTGGGACTGGTTCTGCAGCGTGGGTCTGAGCGATGGCCGGGGCCGAGGTGGGACGGGGACTCCTCTCAGGGGTGATCACAGCTGCTGCTGAGCATATGGGGAGACAGACAGGGAAGAAGTTCACAACGGGAAGCGTTGCCAAAGTGTAGGCAAAGTCTTTCCAAATTACAGTGCTGATGTTCAAAAAGAAAGGGAGGAGGAGGAGGAAAAAAGGAGAAAGAAATCAAGATGTTGAGCAAAGCAGCTTGTGCATTTAGTATGGGAAAAGTTGAGATTATTTTCCTTATGGTTGAAATCAAACCAAATCCCACAACAGATGGTTTCCAAAAAGCAAGCTTGCACTCTGCAGAGAAGCCACACCAGAAAGGTGAATCTATTTGTGACACTGTGCCATCAGTTTCTGGGTCCTTCACACACCACTGACACAGAATCCACTCCCAGTGCAACCATTAAAACAGAACCACTTTGAGCTGTGGTGAGTTCTTGACGCTTTGGCATCTCCTCAATCAGGAATGGATGGTTTCTGGAAGGGCAACACAGGCTTTCCCCCACCTTCCCCATCTTTTCAGCAATTCAAAGGAAAGAACAATGAAGGATTACTCTATAAAACTTCATAGCAACTTCTAGGTGGGTTTCAAAGCAGGCTGGGGCTGCGTGTCCGAGATGGGTATCTCCTGCTGCAGCCCAGAGCAACACTGCAAGAAGATACCCATCATCTCCAGATCAGTGACAGTGCAGAAATGAATAGCATGCTGCCAAAACTCATCTTCCTGTGGGATGAGAGTCTTCAATACAAGCACTTGGTACACGCAAAATCAACTGCCTTCTCCTTTACTCCCATTCCTGATTTCCCAGTCAGTTCCCAACCCCTGAAAAGTCCAACACCTCCAAAATATTCAACCCTGTGTGACAAACCAAGCTCCAACTACTTCACTGTGCATACCTATACATTCAGTGAGCCTATTGAGTTCTTCTGATGTTGGTTTTCATGGCCATTCCACTAAAAATACACCTTAGTTACCTGAATTCATCTATAGAATCACAGAGTGGTTTGGGTTGGAGAAAGAAAACCCAAACCACTGCTGCCATCTCCATTATCTCCCCTGCTCTTCAGCACAGCTGTTCATTTCTGTGAGCCAGACATGGTGCTGTCCTTTCAGAAGGACACTGGGTGCTGTGTCGTGGTGTATTTATGCCACGGAAGCGGTGACAGCCGCTGGGGAGGTTGTATGGAGGGTTGGTGAGGTGGCAGGGACAGCCGGGACAATGAGGATGCTGGGTGTGCAAAGCCATCACGGTGGTACCTGACTCCTTTGGGACCAGCTCTAGTTCTCTCCTCACCAGCATTTTTTCTTCTTCCTCCTCTTCAATTGGGCTTATCTCAACAATGCCAAGAGCACGTTTGGCTAAAAGAGTTATGGATGTGTTAAAAAGCCACCTCAAAGATGAAGCAGCAAAGGCAATAAATCCACACAGCCACCTCTCCTGCTTCTCTCAGTGCTCAGAAGCATCAAAACACACAGGAAAGACACCCACAAGTACCAAGCTTTTCCTTTGCCATCCAGTGATGAGTTGTGTGCTGTTCAGAACTGTGTTACTGTACTTACATTTCCATGATTAACCACCTTTGCCTATTTGGACACATGACAATTTAAACACACTGCTCCAAACTACGAGATATAAAATATCAACTATTGTCGTTTTGGCCAAGGAAATGGTCCCTGCTGGGAACAGAAGTATTAAGAGGAGGAAAAAGTGCTGGAGGTGAATGCGAGGCAGGAGAAGCCTGGATGTGCTCAGGTCTGACACAGGCTGATGTCCGCTCTGCTGTAGCCCGTCCCATGAATACCCTAGAGGCAAAGCACAGGGGCTGGTTTTGTGTTTTTCATGATCAAATGATGAAGTAAAGTTCCCAGTTAGTTCCTCCATGGCTTCAGTCTCCTCCTCCTGAAATCAACTCTGTGTTTAATTATGATGAGGGTGCATCTGCCTGCAGCATTAAAGCTGCTTGGAAATCCTGCCCTGAGCAGCGAAGAAGTAGGCTCCCTAGGAAATACACAGAGCAGAGTGTAGGTGACTTCCAGCATCCTGGAGCACACAACCTGATGTTCGGGCACTGCATGTTCCTGTAGCTCAGAGGAATGCACCCTTCCAGAAGGGACAGTGACAGAGGAAGGTTAAAAGGCCACTGCACACTCAACTCAGCACACAGGCACACAGCCAAGCCACAGCACAGCACCTCAGGCACACGCCGATAAAGCAGCACTCATGTATTACAGCACGCTTGCAAAGCTAGCTGTGATTTTAAAGGCAATGAACACCACCACAAACCAGGTAACCTCCATCCTACAGCACTGCACCACATCACCCCAGCAGGTCACAGCATGGGCAGCACCCTGATGCTGAATGCCACTGTGGCTGTACCTGACCACGTCCGCAATGGCTCTGATGACTTTGGCTCGGACACAGGAACCTTAACCACCACTACCTTGTCCTCCTTCTCCTCCTCCTCTGCAATGGGCTTCATTTGGAAAGTTTCAAGTGCATATTTGGCTAGAAAGAGGTTTGCATGTGTTAAGGGAGCGGCTGGAGAACTGCACAGACACACGACAGGCACCACAGCAGAGGGAAGAGCAAGAGGAGATTGCTCTCCAAGGCAGTGGCAGAGAATAGCAAGGACATTTCTAAACCAGGCAGCTTGGTAATTATTTTCCATCACACCACTGCTATCAATCCTTGTAGTGCTGTCAGACACAGGCCCAGGATGTGGGATGACTGGGGAAATGAACAACACTTTGTTGTAAGCTTTGCAGGCTTCTTGCCTAGGCAGGGGACACCTGATGGCTCTGGAGTGTTGTGCTCTGCTCGCAGAGTGCTGCAGTGGGGAGATGCAGGTACTGGCTGGTAATACAGAATCATAGAATCCCAGCCTGGTTTGGGTTGGAAGGGACCTTAAAGCTCCTCCAGTTCCAACCCCTGCCACGGGCAGGGACCCCTTCCGCTGGAGCAGCTTGCTCCAAGCCCCTGTGTCCAACCTGGCCTCCAACACTGCCAGGGATGGGGCAGCCACAGCTTCTCTGGGCACCCTCACAGGGAAGAGCTTCTGCCTAAGAGCTCAGCTCAGTCTCCTCTCAGGCAGGTTCAAGCCATTCCCTTGGCCTGTCCCCACAGGCCCTTGTCCCAGGCCCCTCTCCAGGCTTCCTGCAGCCCCTTTAGGCACTGCAGCTGCTCTAAGGTCTCCCCTTCTCTCCCCCAGGCTGCCCCAGCCCAGCTCTCTCAGCCTGGCTCCAGAACAGAGCTGCTTCAGCCCTTGCAGCATCTCCAAAGCCTTTCTCTGGACTCACTCTAACACCCAGGCTCCTCTAGACAAAATACTATATAAAACCTAGCAGCTTTAACTAAACGTACTTCAAATCTAAACGTTAGGAACAGAGCCACCTTCCCATGTGCAGAATTATCTCCAGCCCTCATGCACCACAGGCTTTTGCTATGGAAGTGATGAAGACTGCACATATTTGACAACACCGCTGCTGTGATGCACTTATTAGTAGTCAAATATTCTGTTGTACCTACATGCCTCTTCAGGGCATTAATATTTATTAGCATTACTTATCTTAAGAGAAATATAAGCTCCAGGTAGCAAAACGGGTGGCATTTCTCAAAGCCCAAAGAAAACCCATTGGAAAATGGCAAGCTGGTCAGGGGATGAAGGATTTCAGAAGCTTTACAAGAGGTTTCAAGATCAGACTTTCACATTTTCTAATCCACATTTACAAAACCACCCGAACTTAACAAGGAGACAGTCCTCAAGGGCCAGCACGGCCTCAACTTTTCCCCATCTCCATCTGGAATTACAGTCTATTGAAGTGCAAGGCAGAGATTTAGTGAGTCTCCAGAGCCAGGGCTCTGCTGGGCTCTCTCCTCCGACTCCAAAACTCTTCTTGCAAAGGAATGGGAAAAGAAAGCCACCAGATTTGGTGACACTTTGAGTTGTCAGGAACAAGCATGTAAAGGACAGGAAAGGTGCTGCAGAGAGTTGTAGCCACCACCACCACCACAGCTATACCTGGCTTCTCTTGGATCTGATCCACGGGTTTTGGTTCAGGAACCTCAACCACCACCACCTCCTCCTGCTTCTCTTCCTCTATGGCTCTGAACTCAACTTTCTGAGTCGCACGTTTAGCTGAAGAAATGGGGCACATGTTAAGGACTGCCCACAAGCAGATGCAAACAGGCTGCAGACTTCAATGGGGACACAAGCGTGACATTCACAGGCTGCTCTTTTCCAAGCTCTGGCATTCAGGTGTGGGATTGCAGCATGGATTCCTCTATACATCTGGGGTTATACATGTCTACAGGGCATGGCCAAGGGGCAACAACACTGCTGGTCCTTCTGCCCCTGTGCATCATACCTGGGTAACCTCACACACCCGGACTGCAATGAGCTTTGCCGAGGTACACAGCTCCTTCACCTCCCAGCTCCAAGGCATGAAGCCCAGGCTGGGGTGCCACTGAGCCCTGTAAACCCATGTCAGGCAGCCTGGCTGCTGCTGACTGCAGGATGCTGGGGCAGCCCTGCTCCCTCCCAGGCTGCAGCATGACCACAGGGCTCAAAGCAGCACTGCTCCTGCTCTTGTCAGGTGCTCTCAGGGCAAAGGGATGCTCCCCTTTCCCTGGATCCTGATTTTACAAGCACTCCACAATCTGCAAACCTAGAAACTCCCCTTCCATGCCTCACCTCCACTGGCCTGCTGCTATTTGGTTCTTTTAAAAACATCACAGATCAGCCCACTTGACTGAGAGGCCACAAGCTTCAGCATGAGCATCATTTAACAGTGGAAAAGTTTCAGACAGTTCTGGCAAGAAAAACTATGGAATTTCAGCAGCTCAACAAACTCTAGAACAGCTCGATTCCTGATTCACTAACAGGAAAATGCATTGAGATGGAATGAGGAAATATCTTTACAAGCAGAACTTTGCCATGAGCCTTCAGCACCCTCCTACATCCTTTTTGTCAGTCAGTTCTCACTGGTACTACTAGCAGTCTGCGTTTTACATCCAGGTCTTGTCATAAAGCAAGAAGTTATGGGTTGGGGTTTCTTTAAAGCACGGAATTGAGGTGGTATTGAAGGAGTATTTCAGCACCCTATGCAGCCATGGGGGGGGAAGAGCACCACACTCACCTCCATCCAGGCTCCTGGATGCTCGCTTACTTGCCGTGCGCTCGAACTGGGGCGCAGGGCGGTCAATGAGGGCACTCGCCTGCCTCGTCTGCGCCTGCGTCCGCCCGCTGTAGCGGAACTTGGAGCCCAGCGCCAGGAACCTGCTCTTCGGGATGGCCTCGGTGGAAGTCAGCCTGGAAACCAAGCACACGGGTTAGAAACCAGGCCTGCAGGTGCAGGAAGCAGCAGGGGAAGAGAAATTCAAATGCAAATTGGTCCCCTGCATACACTTGACTAACAAAGCAACGTGCAGGAGCAATAAACCCACATCTACAGGAGATAGAAGACCTCTGCCTTATCACAGAGTCAAAGAATGAGTCAGGTTGGAAGGGAACTTAAAGCTCATCCAGCTCCAACCCCTGCCACAGCCAGGGACCCCTTCCACTGGAGCAGCTTGCTCCAAGCTCCTGTGTCCAACCTGCCCTCCAACACTGCCAGGGATGGGGCAGCCACAGCTTCTCTGGGCACCCTGGGCCAGCGCCTCAGCACGCTCCCAGGGAAGAGCTTGTGCCTAAGAGCTCATCTCAGTCTCCCCTTTGGCAGCTTAAAGCCATTCCTCTTGGCCTGTCCCTACAGGCCCTTATCCCAAGCCCCTGTCCAGGTTTTCTGCAGCCCTTTTAGGCACTGGAGCTGCCCTATGGTCTTCCCTGGAGCCTTCTCTTCTCCAGGCAGCCTAGGACACTGTTATTCTTATATGTCTGTCCTGGGTTCAGCAGTTGCAGTCAGTTTTTCTTCTCTTTAGTAGCTGTGTTTTGACTGAACCCGGGAACAAGGCTGATAAGGCCGATGTTTTTGGTTGTTGCTGAGCGATGTTTGCCCTGACCAAGGACTCTGTGAGCCTCATGCTCTGCCGGGGAGAAGGGGGGGCCGAGAGGAAGGAGGGACAGAACCCAAACTGACCACAGAGGTATTCCATACCATAGCACGTCATGCCCAGGAGGTAACTGGGAGTTACCCGGAAGGAGGGGGAACTTCCCGGTCGGGCTCGTTTTCGGCGGGTGGTATCGTACCCTCTTCCCTTGTTTTCTTTGTCATTGTTATTATTGTTGGTGATAGCGATAGTGATTTGTGTTGTACCTTGGTTACTGGACTGTTGTTATCTGACCAGTGGGAGTTCTTCAGCCCGTCTTCCCTCCCACTCCTCTGGGAACGGGGAGGAAAGAGGGGAGGGCCAGAATGGGGGTGGGGGTTGAGTGAGTGAACATGTTGCCTGGCTGGGTTCAAACTACAACAATGTCTTATGAAGCGGCCTAGAAATCCATTGCAATGTACGTATTTAATGTCTCTCAAGCATTTCACTCCAGATTTTGTGAAGCCCTAAGGAACTCAGAAGGAGTGCTCATTTTCAGCAGCTAATCTAAAGCATCAGTTGGTCAAGGTGAGCCCACCACTCAGAAAACCCACCTGAAAAACGTGTGATGCTCGACACAGACTTTCCACAGCTTCTTCGCTGCCCGGTAACTTGGGAGCTTGAACCCAATTGTACTTTCATACTGTTCTTGCTGCAGAAAAGACAAATATTAGCAAGAAATGTGGCAGGAGTCCAGTCCCCCCCCCATCTTCCCGTTGTGCTGCAGCACAAAGTGCTGGTCTAGCCCAAGAGCAGCTGAACTCCCTCCACAACATGAGGCAGGAGCTCACGTGTGATCAAAGACCGCAAGCTTGGCCACAAGCCTGAGCGTCTCTCCTGATGCACAGGGATTTGCAGAGCCATGTGCTGTGGGTTTTGCAGCCATTCAGACTCATTTAACCCCCATCACACTGCCCAGCTGCAGGATAGGGTTGAACACTGACTTCCCTGCAAGGCTGGGTCATGGCAGTTGAAGCAAAAGGAAGAAGAAGAGGAGGAAAGAGGCAGAAATCCCATTGCAGCCTCTTTCTCCACTGTGTTTCCAGTGACCAGGCTGCTCCAAGGATCTCCCCGTTCATAAGAGGCAGCATCAGGGCAGCCTCTCTCTGCCTGTTGCAGGCTCAGTGCAAAGTATGGCTCTGTATTTGCAATTATTCTTTTGGTTTTAAATGAAATGACACCAAGAGCCTTCATCTCATCCCTTTTCCAAGAATAGAGTTAGTGCTCTCCAATTCCAACTGCGAACTTCCTACGGGTTTCCTCGGGATGCTGGGAATACCACGCGGTGCCAGGAGGTGGTGCTGGATGACACCTTGTTCAAACTGCCTCCCGCTGGTTTCTAGCTCTAGCGAGGTCAGCGCGTTCTACCCGACCTTAACACCAAGTCAGGCTCAGAAACCCGACAGAGGCTGAATATGCTCCCTCAGAGAACGGCTCCCTCCCTCCCCGCAGCACACACACACGGTGGGGGTAACCAGAAGGCAGATAAAGAAGAGCCGAGCACCAGGAAGTCAGAACTTACCTCCCCTGGGCGAATCTTGATGAAGAAGCTGCTGCGCTTGTAGGAAATCTTCAGGACCTTGGGCCACGGGAAGCGGTTGATTCTCAGTTTGTCCTTGTAAACCAGAAGGCCGCTGGAACACACTCCCAGAGTGATGTCCACTCCTTCCAAGTCCTGGGAAAGCAGATGAGGTTTAAGCAGTGTCGGGGTTACAAGTTTCAGGTCAGTATCTGCCTTCAAATGAGCCCTTTGGTCTTCTGATGCCATCTCCCCATCACCCCGACTTCAGGTTCCAGCTCCTTTGGTTTTCCTTCACATTTCTCCTTCCAACCTCCTCCCTTCTGCTCTCTCCTGATGCTGTTTGCTCAAAGGGTTCATCTCAAGTCTGTTCTGCAATTCCCTGAGCACAGTGGCTCACGTCGCAGACTCAGAGCTGTACATTCTAAGAGCAAGGACCTGTCTACATCAGGAGCTTTGTAAAGCTTCCTGTAATATGTAAGCAACAAGCAATCAGGAAGCATCAATTCAAGAGTGCTTGAGGCACTTGTGTTGGGTGTCAGAGCTTCCCTACTTCCTCTGTCTTTCAAAAGGAGCCTCCTGACATTGGCAAACTCACTCCTGCAAGGGAAGGATGAGTCTAGTAACAAACTCCACAGGCAGGTGCACACACGCTGATTCTCACCTTGGCTTGGTGAAGGTCGACTCCATACATAGACAGCTTTTTTGCATTCTCCAGGAACTCCAGGTCTGCTTGGGCTGGAGTCATGGATCTGGGGAAAGAAAGAAAGAAAGGGATTGGTACTTCCCTACCTGTTGCTTTTAGCAGGGGACAGATCAGACTTCATGAAACCATTCACTTGTTGCATTTTCTTCTGCTGTCAATACAAAGTTGTGCCCAGATGTAGATATATAGATATTTATGTCTAGATTTAGGTCAGGTTGGACAGGGCTTGGAGCAAGCTGCTCTAGTGGAAGGTGTCCCTGCCCATGGCAGGGGGCTGGAGCTCGATAAGCTTTAAGGTCCCTTCAACCCAAACCAGGCTGGGATTCTGTGATGAACTATTACTGTGAATGCACAGATTCCTGCTTTGAGCCTTCCTCCTGAACCAGATGCACTTTATCCCTGTGGCTGCACAGACACTGGAGAAGAAAGGGAGGAAGTGCAGCAAGAGGCATGAAACTTGACTCAGTGGAAGCAGCGATTGCAGGCAAAGGATGATGGGTCTGATGGGTACCATCCTCCCATCTCCAGACCTCCCAAACTCAGCTATTGTTCTCCAAACCCCTGGCTAGGACAGCTGAGACCCCTCAGCAGTGATTCCTATGGGGCAGAGCAGATGAATGAGCAGTTTCTGGGAGCAGATGGTGCCCTGTCTGCAGGAGGAGCAACACAACTTCACTTAACAGCAGCATCCTGCTAATGGAGGATTAACAACGTTCTTGAAGTGCTCTTGTTAATAAGTTTCTGGGTTACAAGGTATATCCAGCAGCTCTGCTGGGAGAGAATTCAGCTGTATCCACTTCATTCTGTTCCCTGCTTTGACGTCTCCTTTACTGAGCACTCACATACATCCTTTGTGAGATGTAAAGAGAGGTTTTAGTTGTGTAGACAGGGCAGGCAAAGACAAATGTGAGGACAATCCTCTAGGAAAGACCTGGAGCAGTAGCCTGACACGTGCCTTGTGCTTTACAGGTAAAGTAGTGAGAGATGGAGCACAGCTTAGCAGTTTCCCCACTAAAAACCCTCTGACAGTTTCGTGTCCACAGAATACAGACCAGAAATTACACAGGATACATGTTGCTTCCTTCTGCACACTCTAGCAGATTAAATATAACTCCATCCTACACCTTCAAGTACCCTTCTAATGAAGCCATGAATAATTCAGCAATGAGATCTGCCACTTCTAGCACAGCTAATGGCCTTTGACTCCAAGTCATGAAGCTTGTCAGCAGCTCAGGACTTATTTTCCCTCATTTCCTCTCCTCTCAGTGCAAATGGAGGGGAATCAATTGAAAGTATTGATCTGTGGGGTTGAACAAGGTGTTAATTGTAGCTCTGGTCACAGCTGGAGGCATACATCCACCCTTCCCTACTGCACTTGGGTTATTAGCTCCCATCTGCCTGCAAGCCGGTCTCATCTTTGCTCTGTTCTTGTTACTAGTGCATCAACCAACAGCTTTTCACAGGTCAGGAGGGTGAAGGTTGAAGGCTTTGATATTACCAACTGGTTCTATGGGCTTTTTTCCCCTCTAAACCCCAAATGTATTGCATGGGAGAGTGCAGGAGCTGCTGCCTGGCCGCTCTGCACAGCAGCCCTCTGCACTTCTGCAACATGAGCACTTGAGAGCATCTATGAAAATCAGCTCAAAATAAGATGAGGAAGAGGTTTGGTTATTGTCATCTTTTAACCTTGTACCAGGGGGACTCTCAGGAGTCCTTCAACCCTACCTGAACAAGACACATCTGCTTGGGTCGTGGCCATGCAGGCAAACACTCTGAGGACAATCTTAACCACAGGTTTCTACCTCCTGCATTACCTGAACTACTTTCATATTACAGGAGTTTTACTCATTAAATGTGGCAGCAGAAAACCCCAAACAGGCTGTAGGCTACAGAGGCTGCACACAAAGAGACGAGACCTGCTCCAATCAAACTGCAACCCAAAAGTGACATAAATCCCAAAGCAAGTATTAAAAGACAAAGGGAAGGTAAAACCAGCCAAACTTTGTCTTTTCACATGAAATAAACCCCACTTTCATGGCTACACTGTTGGAGAGCACCTTACCTGTATGTTTTGTGAAGCTCCACAACCTTCTCCTCGAGCTCTTTTGTCTGGTTTGGGGCCAGTTTGAATTCAGTGATGTAATCTGGGCCGTGCAGGTCGGGATCGTAGTCTCCCAGCTCAGACTGGACTGTGTATGAACCCAGCAGAGCCAGAGTGGCAAAGGAACAGGGCAGCCGCCCCGTGAGGATGTCTTGTCTGAGCTGAAGACACAAGTAATACCTGGGGGAAAAGCAAAAATGCTATTTACAGAGAACATACAGAAACTTAAGGATCAAACAAAGTCCAACCTGGCCCTGAACGCTGCCAGGGATGGGGCAGCCACAGCTTCTCTGGGCACCCTGGGCCAGCGCCTCAACACCCTCACAGGGAAGAGCTTCTNGGGGGAAAAGCCACAGGCAGGGACCCCTTCCACTGGAGCAGCTTGCTCGATCAAACAAAGTCCAACCTGGCCCTGAACACTGCCAGGGATGGGGCAGCCACAGCTTCTCTGGGCACCCTGGTCCAGCGCCTCAACACCCTCACAGGGAAGAGCTTGTGCCTAAGAGCTCATCTCAGTCTCCCTTCTGGCAGGTTAAAGCCATTCCCTTGGCCTGTCCCTACGGGCCCTTATCCCAAGCCCCTCTCCAGGTTCCCTGCAGCCCCTTTAGGCACTGGAGCTGCTCTCAGGTCTCCCCTTCAGGAGCCTTCTCTTGTCCAGGCTGCCCCAGCCCAGCTCTCTCAGCCTGGCTCCAGAGCAGAGCTGCTCCAGCCCTCACAGCATCTCCATGGCCTCCTCTGGCCTCACTCCAACAGCTCCACATCCCTCTTGTGCTGTTGCCCCAGCACTGAATCAGGGCTGCAGGGGAGGATGCAGCCCAGCATACTGCCAACTGATCTCCTTGCTGAGGGATGGAAAAGGACTCAAATGTTAACACTTTGTACCTGACATTCAGTGCTCTGCTGAGGGAACTCACCTGGTTATGTCCTCTGTCAGCTGTGCAGGGTCCGGGGGGTAGAACTTGACATTGAAGGTAAAATCCCAGGGGCCTCCTGCAATTACAAAGAAGAGCTTGAGAAGAATAAACACCCCACAACAGCTCCATGACAGTCAGTGGTTACAGCAAAAGATGGGAATATCCAGCTGCAAGATAGAGCCAGCAGATCATTTCTTAGTTGCTGCTTAGTAGACAGCGTAAGATACAATTTCATTTACAGGAGCTAAGACAGAAGCAGAAGAAAACAAAGCAGGGCAGGAAAATAGACATGGATAAAATACAGCTTGTGGAGAAAACATCAATTCAGTGCTAAGAAGCTCAGTTACTCGTGTAGTTTTGCACTGCTTGAAAAGAGGGATTCATGAAGCCAGGTCGGTGCTGCAACTCCATGAGTTAGCATTGGTTTATCACTCAACCCAAGTTTCAAATGTCACCAGCCTAAAGCACTGGGGTGGGCTCAGACCACAGGTTAAACTCAGCACAATACAAGCACCAATCCCTGGATGAAACCAGCACTGAGGCAGGAAGAGCTTTACAAGTCTAGACCTAAATGCTTTAATACAGCAGGTCTTGTATAAGCATTAAGTGGAGCAAGAACCCCCATAATCCCACCTAGAACTGGCATTATGGACAGTCCAGGTGACTGGAGATCCTCTCATTTTCTTGAGAATCATCCCATTTACCCATGGAAAATAGCCCTGACCCATCAAGCACTCAGAGTAATTCCCATAACTACAACTTCCCCCTTTAACACTTTTAATGGCCCAACATAATGTTTCTTTCAGCAAGAGGAGACACCTGTGTGCTTGACTCGCTCAGAGACTGATCCCAGCCTCAAGCAGGGAAGAGGTGGGATGTAGCATTCCTGGATTTACAGCTCATGCAACGCCACAACTGGGATTAAACACAAGGCTTGTTGTTTTCATCACACACAGCTCAAACCAAGTTATACCAAGAAGGTATTTTAAGTGGCAGAGGGCACCTAAACCAGCAGACGTTGCTGTACACATATTCATACAGTCAACATCTACTGAAGTAAAACCAAGTTATTTGCCATTTAACTCATCTCAGGGGACCAGATTCCACAGGGAACTGGTTGCTCATTACACTTACTGACTGAATCCTACCTGCACAGCATGGCCAGGGCAGCTCCTGCCCTTTACACACACCCTGCTGTCAACTCAAAGAGAAGCTGATGAAAGCAGAAGCTTCTACTCCACAGCCCTGCAGCACTTCCTACCTCATCTGTACTTAAGGACACACTTTGTCCTGCACTCCTCCAAAAGCACCCATCTAACAGTATTGTACTGTCGTAAACCAGGATTTTACTTTCATAAAGCAAGATTTCACATTCCTAAAACAATGTTTTACTTTCATAAACCAGTATTTTACTTTCAAAGGAGTCAGGTTCGCTCCTGAGAGAACACAAAAGCCTCTACAATTTATTTAACTTTGACACTGCCCTCATTTTGAACTAATTCAGTGCAAGCAGACCTTAAAATCCAGCTTTGGAGAGCATCTGCTATTTGCCCTGGTACTACTTGAGCTATTTATCATTCCAGTGGCCCTGTCTGGACCTCAAACCAGCCTCAGAGCTCCTCAAACCTTGCTACAGCACACACCGTTCCTCACGCTCTCCCAAGCTCCTGTGAGATTTGCACTGTTCCCACTGGTACCTATTTTCCCATCCTCAAACAAGGAGCAGATCTCCTGTTTCAGCATCACAGGGTAGCAAAGACAGCATGGGTTTGCCCAGGGGCACACCCCCCAAGCTGTGTTTTCCCAAGGAAATGACATCTTTCCCTAAATCTAGAGCATCACGAAGTACTTGGACGAAGGGAAAGGATGCACACACTGCTTGAACTTGTGCTGATCCCTGCCAGACACCCTCAACTGAATTAGCATCCCTCTTTAAGCCACCTGAATGGCCCCTAAAGCCACACTTATTTAGGGAAGGAGGGAGGAAACACACACATACACACCACAAATTCCATCTACTTACCATGAACCTGCTTCTTTATTTCTTTGGCAGGATCCAGCCATGTCTGTAAGGGGATAAAAACATCCCCAGGTTAACAAATGTTCCCAAAACACCAGAGAAACCTGAAAACCCCTAAAATACAGCACTGGGACACGAATACAGTCATGGAATCTGGAGAGACGGGGCATTTCTCACAGCCTTACCTCCAGTCTGTGATCTTGGTGGGTGCATTTCCTACCCTTCATGTACCAGGTACTCATAGGGGAGGAATCAGAAACAGGAGAAAACAAACAGAGCAGCATATCATAGAATCATTGGGTTTGGGTTGGAAAGGACCTGCCAAGCCCCCTGCCATGGGCAGACACACCTCACACTAGACCGTGTCACCCAAGGCTCTGTCTGACCTGGCCTTGAGCACTGTCCTATCCTTACAGTCCCTGATGAAGAGCCCCTCTCCAGCATCCTTGTAGTCCCCTTCAGACACTGGAAGCTGCTCTCAGGTCTCCTCTCAGCTTCTCTTCTCCAGGCTCAACAGCCCCAATGTTCTCAGCCTGGCTCCATACAGGACCTGCTCCAGCCCCTGCTCATCCTTGTGGCCTCCTCTGGCCTTGTTCCAACAGTTCCATGTCCTTCTGATGCTGAGGACACCAGAACTGCCCACAGTGCTGTGAGTGGGGTCTCAGAGGAGCAAAGCAGAGGGGCAGGATCCCCTCCCTTCACCTGCTGCTCACGCTGCTTTTGATGCAGCCCAGGATACAGGTGGCTGCAAGCACACAGCACAGGTCGCAGCCACATCCAGCTATGAGGGCCACTTGCACAATACTTGGGATTTCTTCTCCAGAACCTTTCAAAACAGGCAAAGAGGATGCGTGCATTCGTTTTAGACAACCTCTCTCCACACTTACCCCTTCAGAACAAAGATTGCTGAGACTTTCTATCATTAGCCATGTTTTTTAATTGAAATACAAGTGGAAACATCCAACTGCTGGGCAAGACTGGAATCTCTTCCAGGAGTGTGACACGAACTCCATCCCTTTTAAGCATGACTCAAGTTTCTTGTAATGATCTCAGCTACAGACTTTAGAAATACATCCTTTTTCCCCCATCTCTGTCATCTGGGGCTTTGTGGGATGGTGGTGCCTACCCTGTAGGAGGTCAGGGCCTGCCCTGCAGAAGGGGACACAATGGTGCTAACAGCGCTGTTGGGGAGCCTACATTAAGCCACCCTCTTCATTTTCAAGCCACCCTCTTCGTTTTCACAAGCCCTGAGCAGGATTTGGACATCCAGGTCTCCCGAGGTGAAGGAATTAACTCACTGAATCCCCCAAGCTAATCTGTTTTGACCAGAAGGACGTGTAACTTCACAGCAGCAATATTTAATCTTATCTTTTTTACATGCTCATCCCTCTAACCTATAAAACTGGGGCTACAAAACCCATTTCAAAGGCAGACACGGCACTTGCTGTGGTTCTGCAGCCACGGTTTCAGGCACAGCCCCCCTAGGCCCAGGCTGGGGCCAGGACTGCTCATCACTGCCCACGGTGCAGTCGTGCATCCCCAGCACTCATCCTGCCCCAGCCAGCAGACAACGGTGGGCACAGCAATTAGCAGCACTTTCGTCCACACTGAGAAATGAATGGCTGGAAACAATCCTCCCTTTCAGAGCAGGAAGAGCATCAAGCTCTTTTGGTGCTGACCAGCTGCTCTATCTGCTGCCTGACTCTCCTGTTCCTACTGCCACCCTCTGCTAGTCCCATGTGGGAAAATTCCCATCCCCAAGAAGGTTTATTCCATAAAAATCAAAGGGAAATGCTGCATTGAACCCTTCCCTGTCCAGGAATACACACAAGCATCTCTAGTCTGCTCCACAAAGCCGTGGGGACAGAAGTTCATCTGTTGGGTTTGTATTAAGATCAGATTATAATCTTTTATAAGATTATAGTCTAGTGGAAGGTCTCCCTGGCCCATGGGAGGGGGTTGGAACTGGAGGAGCTTTAAGGTCCTCTTCAACCCAAACCACTCTGTGATTCTATGATCATTTCTAGCTGTAAATCAGTAACTCACTGTCAGGTCTTATTTGAAGTTAAAGCAGGAGAGAGATGGAGCTTCAGGTTTCAAAATGGTGTTTCCCCCCATCAGAACACATCAGATTTCCACCAAGCAGCTTACTCTGCACTGGAGCTAAACCCACTCCCAGCAGCTTTACCCTCCTCAGCCCCTGAGTGATCCAGTGCACAGCGTAAGTGTGAGGAGCTGAGCTGATCCAAACCTTTTTCTCTCAATTGGATCTAAAAGTGCCCATGTGCCTTCCCCTGCAAGCACACCCAGCTCCCAGAGTCAAAAAGCCAGGTTATACACATGGAAGGAAATTTGACACACAAGCAAATAGCAGAGACAGTAAAACCAAACCTAAGACAGAGCTCTGCCTGCCTCAGATAGTGATGGGGTGCTACTCTGCCTTTTCCTTAACAATTCCCACTTGCATTTATGAAGTATTTAATGATAACTGGGTCAGCCACACTAACCTGGCCCAGAAGAGATTCTGTAGGTGAAGCATGGGTATAGTCAGAGCACAGACCAACCTATCTGGTCTCAAGGACATAAAAGGGTCCCTTCATTTCAGTTCAGAACACTTTAGGCTTCAGGAAACAGAGCTTGAGTAATTGCTTGAGTTAAAGCATAACCAAGGGTTTAACAGATAAGACACTGCTTGAGTCTAACCAAACAAAGACCTTACACTGAAACCATATGAGTAAGGGTTTTGGTATGGAGTCACGACATTCCTTTGCAGGGCAAAGCCTTGACTCAAATCTACTCTGGGTGGCTCCAACCAAACCTTACCCATGCTGACAACAGCACCGGGGCAGCCTCGCTTCCTCGGCTACAGCTTCACAAAGCAATGGCATCATTTTGCAGTCAGCTCATAGGGAATGGATTTTCTCCAGGTGACAATGCAGGCCCATGTCCCTTTTGAACTCAAATCCACACTCCTCTGTCATTTACTCACAACTTCTACCTCTGGGATAACCCCTTTTTGGGAGGATACCAAAAGGAGCTTTAAGAAGAGCTTATGCTCCTCCCCAGGGGAGAGGATCCTGTAAGGAGCTGAACCCACCCAGGCACAGAACACCATGCACCAGCAGCTGCTTACCCTGGAGGTTGGTGTGTCCCATATGGCCAAACCAAAGTAGTCTTCTTCCAGGAGATTGAGGTGGTCACAGACTTTCTTAAGGAGATCCTGCCCCTTGGCATGTTTCTGCAAACAGAGAGAAGACATTCTGTAGGATGGACTGGTTTCTGCTGCCCTGGTTCATGGGCGAGGGGAGAGAGGGAATGTCACCAAACCACACTGTGCACTGTAAAGAAAGGAGTCCTGAGGAGCTCAAAATCAGATCTCCTGGTGGCTTCTGAGCAAGGACCCCTTATAGGAAAGAGCATCAGGCATGAAAACCGAAACCAGAGAAGCAATGAAAACTGCAGTGGGTCTCCGCTACCACCAGCTCCGTGTCTGAAGCCCCCACCAAGCTGAGCGTCTCAACACAACCCACAAACACCAAGTATATGTATGGCTTTTCCCTCCCTAAGTACAACCCCCAGGCCCAGGCTACCACACAATGAGATGTTGATCAAAAGATGATCAAGGTGGGGTATGAAACTGCTGCTCCCTCCCACTGCAGAATCTCCCATTTTGGAGGCAACGTGACATCTGAGGTTTAGAGAAGAAAACAGCAGCTCAGAACCAAAGACCATCATTTCCATGGCCTTTCCATCAACCCCATCTGCTGCTGCTGACACCCACTTTCTCCACTTCTGCCTTATGCACAAAAAGCTGATTAGCACACAAGTTCTTGCCTCCAGAAATACACTCTGAGCATTCCGAGCCTCTCTTTTCTTCTTTCCAAATCCTGCAGAAGGGAACTGGCCCTCGGAACAGCCATGCTTTTAGTCCAAAAGCACACGAAGGGAAACACCCCTAAGGCACAGAGCTATAGAAACCAGGAGCAGCTCATTCTATTGAAGGTTTTGCTGGGAAGAAAGTGCAGTTCCAGTGACGCAAACCGAGATTTACTGACGCTCGACTTGTGCCCACAGCTCTCCTGTTAGGCCTGTTTGCACAGCAACTGATCTTTGCCTACACTGCTCCAATTCCTTCTCGATTAAGTCTCAGTAAACTCTCAACGTGATGGAGTAGGATTCTATTTGTGTTAAAGCTGAGGGTACTTGTCAAGACAACAGTGTCTCACTGAGAACAGCCCCTCTTAATCCCCACCATGACTCTCTGGACCTACAGAAAGAGACTTACAGCATCCTGCTCAAATCAGGACCAACCACCCCACCATCACTCTCCCCCCAGCAGTGTCCCTGCAGCCTGCCAGGATGTAAAGGCACCAAACACACACAAAGCCCCAGCGAGGGTGTTGCTGAGGGTGCCACCAGCATTCCAGGAAACGCTTTCCTTCGAGGGCTGCACACACAATTCCTGGCAATGGGAAAGTGATCAGGGCAGCAACGCTCCGAGTGGATCCCAGGCAGCAACGGCAGTGCCGATACACAAAGGGCCAGCACTGACCTAGTTGTCCAGGATCACCCAAGGTAACATCCCTGTGCCCACATCCCTCTCCTGGCTCATTGAGCCAGCAGGACTGGGGAAAAACAAGCTGATGGAGTATGCTTGAATGGGAAGAACTGGATTATTCATATTCCAGACAAGTACTTTCATACTGAAATGGGAATTTCTGCTGGCTTTTTACTGCCCTGGCAGCAAGACAGCCCTGTGAGAGAATGCACAAAATGAAGCAGAAGAGAAGCTCTCAGATGAAGGGGTTTGCACTAAGTCACCACAATCACTTTAAATTGTTTACTGCAAACATATTCAAGTGAAGGCTAAACATTGCACGTTGTTCTGCATATCCAGGCTCCTGGAGTTATGTCAGCCAGCAGCCTAATAAGCAAAGGTACTTCGGGTGAACAGAAAAGCACAACTCAAGCTGCCAACTCACTTCATTCAAAGGAAAGGGGCAAAAGGTATTTAGAAAAGCCCAACCCACTCTAGTCTGGGATACAAATGAAAGGTGAACAGCAAGTAAGGTAATGCCCCCCTCCTTTACATAGCAAGGCACCCTGGAAATAGTGGAATAATGAAAACAAGATTCCTGGGCACTAGAGAGCTTTACACCACTAATAAGTTGTTCCAGCTCACAGCAAGATTGTTCTGCAGTAAAGCCTGTCATGTAATTCACTGGCAGCAAATTAGGCTCTTACGAAATCATGTTTGTGGTGATTTTTCCAGGGAAGGAGAAGGGAGAGGGAAAAGAGGAGAGGTAGAAACAAACCTCTAAAGTACTTACATCCACGGCGCACTCAAAAAGGGTGTCATCCAGCAAGACGACTTTGCAGTACATGTTTCTGTGTCTTTTTACTGCTTTCTGGGCAGCTTTCAAATCCTTGTCTGCCTTAGGCTCTGGAGTCTCTCGCTTGGGCTCTGCCTTGGTGCTCTCTTCCTTCCCTTCCCCTCCTTCTTTGCCCCCGAGGTCTCTGGGGTCCAGGTCCTGGTCGTCCCTCCTCTCCTCCTGTGCAGGCTAAAACCCCACATCACCCAAGTTGCAAATGAGAAGTGTCAATCCAAAAGAGCAGCACATGAAAAAAGCATTGCAAAGGTGCACAAAAGGGCTGGGATCTCACCCCACAATGAGTTATCTGACTACAACGTGTGAGCTGGGACCTGGAGCAGCAGCTTGGCTGGCCAAGTGAATGCTATTAACTTTTAAAGCTTTTCAAGTCATTCCCAAGTCTTCACTTAATAAAGGATGTAATAAAATAGAAAAAGGGCTTGATCAGAGGCACCAAGGCAGATTACATCATGCAAATCTTAACAGCACCTTCTGGCCTGTTCTTCCCTGTGAGGGTGCTGAGGCGCTGGCACAGGGTGCCCAAGAGAAGCTGTGGCTGCCCCATCCCTGGCAGTGCTCAAGGCCAGGTTGGACACAGGGGCTTGGAACAAGCTGCTCCAGTGGAAGGGGTCCCTGCTTGTGGCAGGGGTTGGAGCTGGAGGAGCTTTAAGGTCCCTTCCAACTCAACCCATTCTATGATCCTATGACCTGAGCTGACTGAGCAGCTCTGTGCTAGCAAAAAGGGAAGGCAGCCTTTGTACCACCCTCCCTTTGCTTAACAAAGCACATTGTGAGTCAGTTTAATTCACTAAAATAGCAGCAAGAGCTGCAGTTTGGGGGCAGGAGGAGGAAGGAAGCTGCTTGGGGTTTTTTCACTGCCATTTTAGCAGGTTAAATGAGTTCACAGCAGCTCTGACAAGTGCTGGAAGTGACTCGCTGCAGCAGGAGCACGCAGCCATGGCACAGCAAGAGCAGAACTCTGCCTTTACAGCCCATCACATCTCATGAAATCAAACCCAGGCACAACTGCACCGAGGTATTTAAACCCTAAATAATGGCCACAAGCTGCTGACTTCTGTTCCAGCAGGGCTGGGACAATCGGGAGCAGGGAATCAGTCAAAGCCACTGTAATGCCCCTCGGTCAGCATTTATCAAACAGGCAGCACCCCTCCAATGCTGTCACAGCACAAATATCTGCCGAGTGTCACGGTTCAAAAGCTACTGACGTTGAGCTGCAGTAAGAGCTAAAAGGAAAAGCACCAACGCTTCATCTGAAGCAAACAGCCCGTGGTGAAGGAAGGCCATGGTGCACACTCCCATGCGCTCCGAAGCGGAAAATCCAAGTTTAAGAAAGAAAGAAATGAGGCATTTCCTCTTAAACCACAATTCTGGGCTGATATTGCCTGAAAATCTCCAGCTCCTCCCCACTGTGCTAACACTACCAATGCCACCCAAGCCAGAGGAGCAGAGATCAGCCCATGGCTTAACCAGGCTTGGAGATCTGAGCAAAGAAAAAGGTGTTACCTGCTACCTCCCCTCCAGCTTTGTCATTTTAAGGAGGTGGATTTACAGCTACAGTTGGCAGTGCTCTAACTTGTCCCATATTGCTCCAGAGTTGGCAGATACGGTTAGATGTGGCTCTGGGCAACCTGGTCTAGTTGAAGATGTCCCTGTGCATTGCAAGGGGGTTGGATGAGATGAGCCTGGAAGGTCCCTTCCAACCCAAACTGTTCCATGAGTCTGTGTAAGACCTCTCTGGAGCCTTTTCAACACGTAAGGGTAAGTAATGCAGGCTTCACCACCAACAGGCCGTGACTCCAACAACACAGAGGTTGGTTGGGTTGTAAGAAACCCCCGTGTGAAGAGAAGGGACATCCAGCTCCAGAGAACCACACTAAGTAACAGCAGAGCTGAAGCTGCCCATGGAGTAAGAGAGGACAGGCAATACCTCCAGATCAATAACTACCTGCACTTTGTGTCTCCCTCTGGGTGGCTCTGCCTCAGTTTCCACCACACTTTCAAAACCTTACATAGGAATGAGCCTGGCTGTAAAGAGCAGCCATCAGACAGCTGTGAGCAGCTGGGCTCAGACTGCGTGCTCTGCAGAAACCCCTGTCTACATGATGCATAAGCAGAAAATAGTTGTATTTGGCAGGCTCAGCACCAGCCTGGATTGCGCAGATGACCAAAGCATCATCCTCACCATGCTTGTAGTCCCTGAAGATGGAAAAAGCCTCTCCTAAATCCACATCCTCTTGCAATCTCCTCTCATGCCACAGATCTGCCTTTCCCCTGCACCACCAAGGACATCCCAATGAGCAAGCTCTGTCATGAATTATGAACTTGAACCCTAGCTCTGATGCCACCTCCCATCCCTCAGCAGAGTGGAGTCAGCATGGGGCAAGTTCTGCTGTGAACTGTGAGCACAATTTCAGGAGCAGGTACTTTGCAGGACAGTCTGACACAGGAATGCAAGAGTGGGAAGCACATGATGCAATGCAGGGAGCTCACAAGAGCCTTTCAAGCATCACATGAGCTTTTCTGACCAAGGTTTCCATCCTAGGAGACCAAGTTTTTATAGTTTTGGCTAAAAAGACACATTTTCCAGCACAGAACACAAAGCAGGGTGTTTTACCTGTGTTTCTGCACTGCTTAAGGAATGGAGATCTAGCGATGGATCGGTTTTGAGCTCAGGCTCAGGAGCTGCAATCGGGGCTTTCACCAGGATGTCTTCATCAGGGCTGGCTCCTAATGCGGGGTCTTTCTGGTCACCTCCTGCCTCTTTAGGAGCATCACTGTCTTTGTCCTCTTCGGACACCTGAGACTTGGGCCTCCTGAGAAAGGATGAGAAGAGACGAGAGAGGCCGCGGCCCTCGGAGGTGCGCCGCTCCTTCTTGCTCTGCTCCTCGGGTGCGGGAGTGTCGCCGTTGGAGGCCTTCTGCTTCAGCCCCAGCACAGGCTGTCCCTGTCCCTGCGACGTCTGCCGAGCCCCTTCCTCTAGGGCAGCCTCTTGCTTCTGTGTTTGAGCAGCTACTTCCTCCTCCTTGCCTTGCTGCTGCTCCGAGCTGTCAGCCTCCGCCGCTGGGCTCTTCTCTGTTGTCATGATGATGCTGTAAGAGAGGTGCAAATGTCTCAGTCAAGAGCTTTCCCCTATTAGGTCTGCATGAAGCTATTCAAACCAAGCCACAAGCACAGACACACCATGTTCACCAGTTACACCCCCCCTGTCCTGCCACCTGCAGCCTACAGAGCCATTAAGAGCAAAACCACTCTTTTTTGCTAAGGTTTGCTTTGATAGAAACATCTCCATCAGTGTCTGACCATGCACATTCCACCACGTGGACAACTGACTCCACATTGTTCCACGTCCTGGCACCAGCTCTGCTGCCTAATGGAAGCAAATGATTCAAAATGGGAACAAGATGAGGGAAGGGGAGGAGATGGCTGAAGGCCCGGCTCCACAGGGCTGCCCTGAGGTCCTCTTTTCCCCCACGTCACCATTCCCCTCTGGCAGCACAGGCAGTGTGAGCAGAGCAGATGAGGACACCCACACAACCAGGCAATGAGGACCTCCTACCACACCATGCTAAAACCCCTGATGCCTTGTGGTGTCAGTGTCCTTCACCACCGCAGCTGGAAGGAGGAATCTGCAGGGCGAGCTTCAGGGTCCCTTCCAACCCAAACCAGGCTGGGATTCTAGGATGGGATTCTAGGATCTCTGCCTTGCGCACTGGGATAATGTAACGTGAAAAGGCTCCAAACCATCTCCATAACAGGGAGCAGGTTTCCTCAGAGCCCTTAAGCTGATGCAATGTTTATTTCAACTTTAGCCTGGGCTGGTGACCCAAAAAGATGGAAATCACATGGGGAGGATATTTCAGGTATAAAGAGGACCTACAGTAATCATGCTTTGGAGTGGACAGGCCTAACCCTCACGTGTTGCCTCACACAGCTCTACAGCAATGAAGTGCCATTGCTTACACAGAGCAAACAACACCTAATCCAACACATGCCTTTGAATCCCCCAGCCTAAACCCCCAGCAAGCAATTGCTCAAAGCACACTGAAAAGTAAGAAACATTTCAAGGTGTCACCCCCCTCTCTCACTGCATTCAGCTGGGATCTAATTCCTCCCCACTGCCAAACCACCGGAGTGCCTGAAAGAGGAAAGCCCTTTGAGCTTTCCAAAGTACTCCTCCCTTGGGTTTAAGGCTTAACATTACTCCTAAGGCTGTGGTTAAAACAAAGCAGCACTGGAGACCTTCACTCCAGTTCTTTCACCAGCAACACCAATTTTCCTGCTTTATGAGGTTTAGATCTTGCTTTTCCTCCTTTTTGCAAGGGGAGCTTCTGGAAAAGCAGGAATGGAAACCCATGGGCTCTGTGCTCCCAGCAGAATGATCCGGAGCTGGGTCACATTTGGGACAGGCCGTCTGAACTCTTTGGAACTGCTTCACTTGGACTGAGCCCCACCAGGCAGCTCTGGGGCTGAGTGCAGGGCCCGTTTCGGCCTGCTCCCCTCTCCTGCAGGAGCCAGGACTCCAGCATCACACCCTACTGAGAACCCTTCAAATCCAGCTCCCCCCAACCTCCTAGAGCTGCCAGCAGGCAGCGCAAGGAATGACAAACCCCATCACCCCCAGCCCATGGCGCAGGACAGAGACCCCATGGCCAACTCCCAGGACAAAGCTCCTGAGAGCAGGATGGCTGCACTGCAAACCTGTCCCACCACGAACACACACCAGCAGCAAGCTCCCTGCTGCACCAGCTGCCACAGCAGCCTGCTTTGCACTGCTTTGTAGCTGCTTTGTAGCTGCTCCCCACTGTGTTTGCTTTGAATCAATACATTTGTAGGAACCGTTATCAGAACACACATTGCTTTGCTGAAGGCAGGAGGGAAGCTGGTGAGATGATGACTGCTGAAGAGCAGCTCTTCCCAGCCGCACTAAACAGGAGGGAGAGTCCACAGCCACAAACAAACGCTTCCTCTGGACGTCATTTTCTCTCTTTAAATCCCAACAATTCCAGAACAAGGGATGTTTACTTGTTTAGGCTTCAAAGCTGCAGTCACAGACCTTTCTCAATGCAGGCCTCTCACCAGTGATGAGCGAACGTCTCCATGTTGTTCCTCCATCCCCCAAGAACAATGACACAGCTTGGCCAGACCCCTCGGCAGGAGTGGGGCTGCAGAGATGGGCACACACAGAAGCTTTTCCCTTCCCATTAAACATCTCATAGCAGCAGTTACCTGCCAGCACCAATAACTCCCTGGGTGCAGCAAACCTCTTGCTGCAAGACCCAAGCATGCTTCTCCAATGCAGCTGGTTCCCTCCCTTTGAAATGGTTTTCCCCAAGCTCTCTCTCAACCAAACCCAGAGCTCTGCAGGCAATGCATGTAACTGAGAGGATGGATCACCTAAAACCAAAGAGCATCTTTACTGCATGGAGATGTTTGTCAAGCGTGAGCAGCAGATTGAGGGAGGGGATCCTGCCCCTCTGCTCTGCTCTTGTGAGACCCCACTTGGAGAAGGCACTGCCACAGCCACACCACAAGCAGGTCTCTATTTAAACTGCATTTTATTTCATCCCTACCCCACAGGGCAGCTGTGGGGTACCTCAGGAACAATCTGGATGCTGGAGGAGGATGCTCTGCTCTTGCGGGAGGACCCAAACAGTGCTGCTCACTTCTGCTCTAAGCTGCCATGTAGGAAACGCTGGCTTTGGGGGTTCTGCCTTGTAGAGGATGAGGGTTTGATGCCAGACAGCCTGTAAGAGGAAGCTCTTCACAAGTCGAGTGTAGAGAAGGTGTTTGACGCCACGGTGATAACCAAATCACAGCAAACCTCAGCTACAATCCCACGTGGAGATCGCAGGGTATGAATCCCATCGGAAAAGAGCTCAAGCACGTATTTATATTTAATCATTATCAAGTTTAAGAACATCCTACTCCAGATAAGAACTTAGCAACAGGAAGCAAGCTGAAGGTAATTGAACACACCCAGAGCAGCCTGTGGGGAGAAGATGAACAGACTTCATCCCCCTTCCCCTGTGCCAGAGCAGCCCCAGAGGAGGACCAGGACCTCCTGATGTCCCACAGCACCACTGGGAAGGTCAGTGCTTTGGCAGTGAAGAAGGAGCCCCATGTTCCTTCTTACAAGGCAACTCCGAACACCCAACGTCAAAGCATACTGCTGCAGGGATATCTTTATGAACCTGCTGTCCTTGTACAGCCCCCAGCCATCCAAATACCCTGAGATCCCCCCTCCACCACAGCAATTCACCCCTGCTACAGCCCAAGAGCAGGGCTGTGCAGAGCACACTCTATTCTATTCTATTCTATTCTTCTAATATCATGCCCTGGTTTTCTGCATCAAAATCCTTTCAATAGAGACTTGAGGCTTAGAAGGAGTGCAAGGGCTCAATGCTCCTCCTGTTCATAACACCCATGGTTCAATCACAGTATCCCAGACTGGTTTGGGTTGGAAGGGACCTTAAAGCTCATCCAGTTCCAACCCCTGCCATGGGCAGGGACACCTTCCACTAGAGCAGCTTGCTCCAAGCCCCATCCAGCCTGCCCTGGGGAAGTCAAACCATCCCCCTTTTCCAGCCTGCACAACAGTTCATCTACAACCCAGGCTTTAGAGCAGCTCAACAGATCCCTGGAGCTGTCAAGACACCCATCAAGCCTGGAAGGTGCCAAATTACTCACTATGCACATGCTCCTGGAAGGTTGTCATTAAGTGATGGTGTGTTAGTCCTCTGGAAATAAGGATGCTGCTCATTTGGGTTGTTTCATGACAAGGTACAGAGGCTCAAGGAAACACTAATATTTAGATTCGTGTCTATCACTGTCTCCTACCTGTCAGCATGCTCCAGTCTCTCTTATGAAGGCACACAAATTACTGCAGTCATAGGAAAATCTTACTTATCCCTGTTTCCAAGCCTGGAAAAACATAGAATAGTTCGGGTTGGAAGGGACCTTAAGATCATCCAGTTCCAACCCCCCTGCCATAAGCAGGGACACCCCACACTAAACCATGGCACCCAAGGCTTCATCCAACCTGGCCTTGAACACTGCCAGGGATGAAGCACTCACAACCTCCCTGGCCAACCCATTCCAGTGCCTCAGCACCCTCACAGGAGAGAATTTCTTCCTTAGATCCAATCTAAACCTCTCCTGTTCCAGTTTGAACCCGTTACCCCTTGTCCTGTCACTGCAGTCCCTAATGAAGAGCCCCTCCCCAGCATCCCTATAGGCCCCCTTCAGATACTGGNTTACCCCTTGTCACTGCAGTCCCTAATGAAGAGCCCCTCCCCAGCATCCCTATAGGCCCCCTTCAGATACTGGAAGGCTGCTCTGAGGTCTCCATGCAGCCTTCTCTTCCCCAGGCTGAACAGCCCAAACTCTCTCAGCCTGTCTCCCATACAGGAGATGCTCCAGTCCCCTGAGCATCCTCGTGGCCTCCTCTGGACTTGTTCCAACAGCTCCATGTCCTTTTTATGTCAACGCATGGCTCATGCTATAGCTTAATTGTCAGTGCTTTAGGCTTTCAGAGAGAGGAGAAGAAGGACTTTCCTGTGGGCAGGTTCCTTTCTTGGAAGCACAAACCGTTCCACAGCAATGCCCAGCGCCACAAAATGGTGATCACGCTGCTGGAACAAACTGTCTTGACCTTCCTTACCCAACACCATGGCTTCACTGAACATTGCTGCTCCAGCCAGGGCTGGAGACAAGAAGAGAGAGAAATCCTGCTAAAAATAGGCAAAAATCAAACCGTTTCAGCAAGCGTGGGGGTGTTTTTAACAGAAACGCAATTCCTTCCCATTTCATAACGGTGTGAAAGTGCAGAATTCCCCAGGGAAGCTCTGGAACAGGGAGCACAGGCTGGCAGTTCAGTTGGCTCGAGACATGGTGTGTGTGCAACAGACCTACGTCTGTGTATGGGAGAGGAGGAAACTGCAGCTGCCACGAGCAGGACTCACCCCGCATACGTTCGCGTTACTCATCCTACACATGCTTGGAACTAGTTAGAAACACACAGCAGAGAGCTGCTTGGTTGGGGTGGGTTTACACCAAATAAGAGCTCCAAATGCAATGAGGCTCTCTAGAAGGAATTTAAACGGCTTTCAAAGGCTGTAAAGCACCAGACCCTTTCAAGAGGTACTTGATACCTTTTATAAGAGCAATAATAAGCGCTGGAGTTTTACAACCCCTGTTAGAATTAACACACATCATCTTTTTGTGCTGGTTCTTTGGCTCCTGAACAAAAGGGATGCTGCTGCTCAGCCAGCAATGCTGGAGGCTAACAGGAGCCTTCAGAGGGAAAATAACCTCCCCCCCCCCCCCCCCCCCCCCCAAAAAAACAACACACAACAACCCCCCCC